>JAVFBZ010136200.1:0-22660 GCA_032466195.1 Katharina tunicata
TATATCACATCTGTATGTAGGGGCTTACACACACTAATAAGTTACATCTATTAAACATGGCGATTTAAATTTGGTCGGGTTGAATTAATCCGGTCGTAAAATGAAAATAGAATATTCGCGTCTGCATCATACGTCACTTTATAACAAAATTAAGGAAAGTGGAACTTGGCAAATGATATTTTGTAACACTCGCATATACAATTTCCTACTCATTGTGTGTTATAACACCAAGGCCAGACCACGTACTGAAATAGACTCGTACCTTTATCAGAATTGAGACGAAAACGAACACGAATGCAATGACAAGCCATTCTTGTTGTTGTCGTAGTACTGTTTTCGCAACAACAAAAAAAAGCGCTAGAGAACGATAGAAACATTTATTACCAGGATAAGGATAACACACACAAACGTATAAATATAATAAAATAAAAACGCATATATGTGAACAAAAGAGCAAACCTTGGACGATGTCACTTTCAGATTAGAATTGAGGAATAGCCTAATGTGAGTCCACTATTAATAAAACATTAATGTAATACATACTAATTTCAGTTCACAACAAATTAACACGATTATGTAGTTAACTAAATTCAAAATTCACTGGGGTCTTCAAATAGATGTTACACCTACATATTAATGCAATTGATTGTTTCTTTATCCAAATGAACACAGAAAAACCAACACTTTGTGATTCACTGGATCGGGCAGTTTTTATACCGCAGAGCAACATAAATTACTCTGTACATCAGTGGACTGATGATAGACTGAAGAAATAACAGTAATTTAGAGAGAACCATTCAGATCGTAAGTTATGTCGGTAACCGATGTAGGCTACTTATATCTCGTTTATGCGTGACAATTTTATAGTAAAATATTCATCTGCTGAAATAAATATGAGGTTGCTTTTGAAGCAGTTCTCTGGGCAAACAGATCCATCTTGTGATTTCCTCATATATCCCTGTCTGACCAGAATAACGCAGAAATAACAAAGAAAGCAGAATAACAAATATTCAAGGCTAAATCATATTACTTCTCCAAGGCAAATGCTTATCCATAGTTTACACGCACTTTAGAACAACTAGCATATCGTGACACGTAGCAAAACTAGTATATGTAAAACTTTAAAAACAGATTGAGTATTTGTTTATTTGATACATTAAATTATATTCCTAGACAATAATCTCGCGACAAGGCACCTTAAAAGTGAAGATAACAAACGATCGAACAGAAACCAAAAGTAATATAAAACGGCAATTCATCTTGAGTCTATTGGTTTCCAATCATAGAGCCCTCTAAAGTATTGAGTCAAGGTTTGTCTTGGTAGTCACTTTATTACTTATCTGCGTTAAGGCACATCTATCAATCCTCGGCATCAGCATCCTACGTCCACCCCAGGGGCTGTTGCTAAAATAATCATTTGCCCGAAATTACAAATCTCACAGGATTAACGCGCGAACTCGATGGCTATATCTGACACTGTGTGTCACCCAGAGACAAATGGGGACCTATTTCATTATATTCTTCTTCTCGCCAAATGTACATTGTCCTTTGACCCTACGGTCATTACTACCTATTGGTGGACGTGATAAGATCATCCAGTTTTAGTACATTTGTTTGATAAATGTTATGCCACATAGTCGAATAATTCGATAACGATTACAGATGAATGAAAATGCTGGAATTTGTGATGGACAGGTTAAGATATAGACATTTACATAGTTCAATAATTAAGCGATTGATAAATTTAATATTTTGTGTTCATTACAAGCATCAAGAAATAAAACATTAAAAGCGGAAAGTTTATAACAGGAACTTGGCTTGGTTTTCTTGATTATAGCGTTAAAGTTGAGGTAAAATCGATCTTCCTTGTTGTTTCTGGGCAGATTTATCATCATATTATAGTACAATTTTAGGGTGAATTCCGGTTCAAACATTTTTTTTATCAGACAAAATCTTCGTCCATCAGAGAATAATGTCGCTGAAAACTGTTAGCATTTTCGGACAATATTAACTACAAATCCAGACACACCAACTGAACTGCAGAACACTGTTTTATCAAATGTGAAAATATATAGATATGGTGTTAATAATGCGTGTCAAGAGACCAGAAGCTACGTTGCACTAGAGTATAAAATGTCCCGAAAGGAATCTCACTGAATAGATATCGCAAAATGGAATAGGAAATTACTTCATTGGCTTTATTCTCATGGGCACAAATCATGCATCATCTTGAATTGAAACCCCCGATATTATAACACCCTTCACATGATTATACTTTTGGAAAAACGAACACATTATATTCATCATCCAATAACATCTGGCAAATACCGCTGATGTGCGGGTGAAATTCACAGACAAACACAAACGAGAAGTGCAGATATTTCATTCACGTTACCTAGATCAAAGTATTTCCGGCTTACACTGAAACACAATATTAACTGCTCTCCTAAAAATACAATTATCACCATAAAAGTTATGTTACATAATTAATTTGGTGTATGAAGCTTAACAATTTATACGCATTTTAAATGTAATCTTAATTACAAAATTGAATACCAATAACTTGATAGTTAAATTGTGCAATAAATCGTTTAAGTGTTCTGTATAGCTCATTCAATCAATCAATCAATCGTTTAGAAGTAGAACTTTTGGAGAGGAGCTTGTACTAATATGTACTATGTTTGCAATTGTTCTTGCACAGTCAACAATTGCATGTCTTTTTATTAACGTTTCTGTTCTGTCACATGAGTACCAGCGGGTGGTTCTTTTTCCCTACCGCACTCTAAGCTAAGGGGCATAGGGAATTATATGTGTTATATTGTCCTGTAAATGTCATGTGATGTCTTTTGAGTTGACGTTGTCGTTTTCTTCGCCCCTGTTTTATGATCGCCGCCATATGTGAAATAACCGTCAAATGGCGTTAAACCCAACCAAACAGACAAACACCCGTTCTGTGTCTGTTATTATAACCGCCTGTGTCCCACTTAGACGCACACTCTTGGCTTGGTTGATACGGCTTGTTGGTGTACAGGCGATGTTACTCAATTGCAGCAGGATGAGCAGTCTGTACTTGGCAGCATATCATATGTTGCAGATATTCCTCTTGTATTAAAATTGACTATTATTGACTTCTTGGCGCATCACAGTCAGGATGACAAAAATACCCCCTCATAGAGACGTACGAGTTCTCCCGATGTTGTCGTAACACACTGTAACATAGGTTAATACGATGCATAGCACATTTCCCGCTGACACATATCAAGAGTAGCTCGGGCTGTTATCTCTAGCTTGCCGTATCAGGGTAAAAATCAACACACCGCAGGCGGAAAAATAGCTCAAATGTTATTCGCTCACATGGCCTTAATCTTTGGCTAAATATTAGCAACTAAATTGTTTCAGGAGTTCATGCTAATTGACCCGTTGTTATCTGAACAGCTTTAGTGCAGATAAAGTTCTGCCGTGTTGGTTACATTACAAAGAGTCTTCTTGATTGATACGGCTGCGCACTCGGCCGATCCAATGAAATCCCTCTGAAAACAAATTCTTCACTTGTCTCGCGGAGCATTACCACCAATAACCAGCCATTTGTTATCACAAAGATTTCACGTCGAGCAGAGCCCAGCCAATTAAGAACAATATACGTTTGTGATATCTGATCAACTCATCTATCTCTGCCACTTGGAGGTTGATTTCTTCATCAGTGAGGTTTTCTGAGGCGGAATCTCTATCTAGATTGTGTCAGGACAGGTTAAATGTGTGCAGCTAATGCCATCATTCTTAATCAACATAGACTCCAACAACTTGCTACAGCCATTCCAATTACCTCAAAAATTATCTGTTGGTGTTTTTATCGTTTTTTCTTCTTATTGGAAGCAGACTTAATTTTATGTAAAATAAATCAACAAAGCTCGTTGACTGTTGTGTTTTGATTTTTCCAAAGTATTGGCAAAGGCAAACTTTCCATTTAAGATCTAGTTAGGGACTTTTTTGTGCTGTGTTTTATAACATATATATGGCCAGCATGGTGGTAATTATAGTAACGAAGTTTGATGACAAATAAAACAAATTTTATATCCTGAGTTCGGCGTTTGACTGAACAACTCAAAAGGCTCAAAAGTTGACTTCATAACTTGGAATATATTCTATTGTGTCAGATGTCCTTCTATCCATTGTTCCAAAAGTGTGTCAAATGTAGGGCTTTTATTCAGCAATCAGATTTACTACTTTAATGTCCGTTAAACTTTTTGGTCTGCCGTTCCTGCATATTTGAGATTCGCTAGAGGAGTATATGTGGCATTGCGACAATTAATGATCATTTAGAGATAATTAATCCCAATGAACCCGATTCTGACTTTTCCATACTGAGATAGACTCGTACCTTTCTCTATATCGAGCAGATTACCAGCACTAACGTAATGGCAAGCCATCTTCCCTGTTGTCGCGGATTTACTTACATTTTGATACCAACTGGTCTAAAATTAAGCACAGAAAAAGTTTGTAGCAGGGCCGATTCCTTATGAAATCAATAATAGGCAGATTAAAAATAACTGCCTGGCGCCTAGTACCGCCTAATTAGCGATATAAATCTACTTGCAAACTGCACGGAGGGATAAGTTTATTTAGGTGCACAACATGATGGCCAGTCAATGCCTTAGAGTCAAAGACTCGGCCGTAGTGAGAATGATTTGATTCACTATTTTCAAATTGTGATTCACAAGAAGCATCCAAAGCACTTGGGTTAATGCATCACAACATGACGCGTGATCGTTACCAATGAAAACATTTGGAGAGCCTTAACAAGCGAGGGTTACTTCCGCGCTGGTATTTAGAACTAATCCCTCAAGATAATGGCCGCGTGTTGAGAACCTTTGGACTCTTCCTGCTCTCTTAAAATACAAAGGCTATGGCCGTACTGAACCATTAATTGCTGTTTCTCAGAAAATAAAACAATCAGTTACCAGCGTGTTATCTTCGCTTTGCTTCAGTGCGATTTACGCAGCCTCTACCTAACTCACAATGGAATTTATTTATGCCAACAGATAATAACGATACCAGTAAGTTCCCGGTGATGGTGTTTCTTCACGGGGAGTCCTACGACAGCGGCACAGGGAATGCTTATGACGGCAGTGTGCTGGCCAGTTACGGCCAAGTGATCGTCATTACCTTAAATTATCGTCTGGGAATTTTAGGTGAGTAAATATTGGAATAGGCGGTCATCTTAACGGTGTCAGCAAAGGACAATATAATCTTGCAAATCCTTGTGTAATATTGTATTTATCATTAAGGTAACTCACTATTTAAAAACCATCAATTAACAGTTTGCAAGTAAAGATTTGTTACGTTTTTGTGTTAACTAATTAAAGCTAATTAATCCACTACATCCCTAATTGATCGCAATTAGGTTCAGCTAAAGCAAACTGAAAAGTTCTTTTTGGCATTGTAAATTTAAATTTAAAAATAAATTGATTGCGCTGCTAATATATATTACATTCTCATTTGATTGGTCTAAAAAATTGATTGTTTTACAAGAACAAAATTTGTCCAGATAAACATGTCCAATCACATCGTGGCGCTTTGTGGAATAAAGCTTTCTATATATGCTAAGCCAGCTCCTTCTGTATGCTACACCATCCGGCATGTTTTGTTAATTCCATCAAATACACTCTGATGCCCATCCATCTGTCAGTTATACAGTGCCTATGTTTGTTTTTGTTTTCTTCGCCAGGCTATCTAACAGCTGGCGAAAATACAAACATTGCATCGGGCAACTACGCTTTGTTGGATATTATAGCAGCTCTTCATTGGGTGAAGGAGAACATAGCTAATTTTAGTGGTGATCCGGCTAGAGTGACACTTTTTGGTCACGGGTATGGAGCAGCCCTGGTCAACTTACTTTTGGTATCGCCTCTAACAAAAGGTGAGTTTGTGAGAAAGAAAAAAAACACACTTAAGACATCAATTTCACACGAAAAAGTGAACATTTGACTTATGTAAGGAACTGTACCATAATCCACGTCTGGCAGTGAATACATTTGTTAAGGAGGAAGGGGAGTCACAACAAACAATAAGAACCATAAAAGTGACAAGGATGTATCTACATTTATTCACTAAAACGCACTGACAATCTACAGCTAGGCAGATTCATAATTTATGTGTTGGTTTATTTGAGTTGGGTATTACGCCGTTCTTAATGTTAGATCACGGTGAAGGAAACCACAAAATGTCGCTCGCAATTTAGAAGATGTCACTATACACTTATAGAGCTTATAGTATGAGGGAATATTCGTAAATTACTTATTGCACTAGTTTTAAGGTTGGTTATATTTGTGCAAAATCTTCGACTTGACCAATGTGTTTATGTTTTTGTGTATTATTGCTCCGCATAATTTATACACAGGTACATATCTGAACATTGTTAACTTACATGTAGCCGATCGTGTATTTCTATCAACATCTTTCATGAAATGAGAACGCGTGGTAGAAACAGACCCAATGAATGTAATAACACTACTGATGCAATTTTTCTTCTTTGTTTCTTTCAGATGGAAAGTTATTTCAGCGTGGTATCATGCAAAGTGGGTCAGCTTTGAGTTCTTGGGCAGTATCAGAAGATCCTGTGTCATGTACCCGGATGTTAGCAGAAGCTGTGAACTGTTCACAACATTTACAAAGTGCACAATCGTTGGTCAGCTGCCTGCGCACACTTACCACGGATGATCTTATGCGCATAGCACCGGAATCACCAAAATACTTCAACTGTTTCGCTCCAAGCGTTAGCACGCGCAGCAGTGTTATTCCACTTCCGGTGCACGTGCTTCACGAGGCAAGAGATAGCGTATTTGGAAAAGGTTCTTTACTGTTTGGACTCACAAAGAACGAGGCTGTGTCATATTTCACTGAAGATGAAGCTTCAAATGGTATATCGGCTTTACGCAAAGCACAAATCATACGGACTTATGTTCACAATACATTTAAATATCACAGGCAGAAAATTTATGAGATTCTAGATCACCACTATACAGAGTGGGATAGAGGTATTAACAATATTACCCGTAGAAATGCAGTTTTGGAGTTACTGTCAGATGGACAATTTGTTGCTCCGTTAATAAAAGTAGGAAATTACCACGAAAGCCTTTCAAGTTCATATTTCTATAATTTCGCATACTCCTCAAAACTTGAGGGTCACCGCCATTGGTCTGGGGGTGTTCATGGGGAAGAATTATCTTATGTTTTCGGAGCTCCCCTAGTGGGTGGCATAGCTCCCTTCAACAAAATGGATTATTCTAAAACTGAACGCCATTTAAGCGAAGCTGTGATGACGTACTGGAGTAACTTTGCAAAATCAGGGTAGGTTTTTTACTTTCTCGACGCGCATTTTATTTAAAGTATCGAATGGCCGCAGCATGTGTATCCTCTTTTTTCAATATCTCACGTGTGTTTTTATGTATTGACATTAACGTAAGTCTGCAGCTATAGCATACGAAGTGCTTCCCCTTGGTACACATTCAATAGTCTAACATTGTCTCAGTACCAGAGCAATGATCATTTACAAGTTTCAAATAGTAGTTGTATTTCGTTGAGTTCACGTATAGGCCTACAATTTAATTACCTTCTTATGGTGAATTCACTTTCTCAATCAATGTGGTATTAACAAAGCCGCGTGTCTGTGTCAACTGAGCCGATTTCTTTATTTGATTTGACTTAATGTCGTGATCGAGTGTTTTTTCTCTCACTAATTTGCCGACTTTGGGTTGCCCCTAACACGATGCTTTGTCACTTACATCCTCTGTATGGACTGCATTTGTTACAGAAATGGTACATTCTAGTTCACTTGACACACTGTGGCTTGTAACATAGTTTGCTGTAATGTTGCGATCTTATCGATCCATTCTTGTCTTCACAGGAACCCAAATGAACCAGTCAAGCAGCTCCGGGGTCATGGTAAATTCCAGGAGATTGACTGGTCGGAATATACTGCCTTGAACCAAACTTTTCTTCAAATATGTAAGTTGTTTTTTCATTTTTTCATTTATATTTATAAGAAATTAATATAAAAAACATCAAATGAGAAGCATTATGATAGAGTACACCAACTGTTGCAAGTTTTAAACCCTTGATTCATACTGGCATAACTTTGCGCCACGTGAAGGATTAACCTTAAATCTAGAATTACCCTAAAGACATTCATGCAAACGGTATATGATAAAACGTAGGTTGACACAATAGCTCCTGTAGAAAGAGTACATCCCAAGGCTAGTCCCCGATAGACAAATTCATATTCGCGTTATTTCGCATATACTTATTTCAGTTTATTTATTTATTTGACTGGGTTTTTTTTTTACGTCGTACTCAAGGGCGTTCACTTAGCTGTCGGTGTTTGGCAGAAAACCAGAAAGAAACATAGCAAAACAACCTCGAGATCTCTGCAGCCACCGGTTGACTTATTAGAGTTTAACGCCGTGTTCAATGATATTTCACTTATATGAAAGCGGTGTATTACAGAAGTAGACGGCAACTCTAACACAACCAATAAGTGTGAAGTCACTTAGCTGTTATATATTTTATCTTTATCAACCTCCTTATTAGGAGAATCATAAATATACAGTACAAAATACTTTACAATTCCGTCATAATTACATATGTTCCAAACATTTATACAAAAAACCTAGTTACACGATTCTGGGTGTTTGATTGTTTTTAGTTTTTTTGTTTTTATTTTCGTAAATTATATCATGATATCTAGAGCTAAATAGCAATTGAATGTTATCAATGTTGGGAAGATAATGTTCCTCCAATGCTAAGTATGACAGTTTGAATATAATCTGGAAGCCCATCGCTGGATTCTAATTTATACGCAGTACTGTGAATGGGACTCAGTAGCCCAACAGTCAACCTACTGACCCACGGCGAGGACCACTGATACAGCTCCACCTTCCACATCCCTGAAAGCGAAGAGGAAGAACTTGTTGAACTGAATAGAATATGCTTGCTGAAAAGTAGTTATTGTTGTATTTAACCCCAATCGTATTAGGGGATTTTTTTAAATAGGTAATACATTTCTGCCTAACATTTCTGTTTCAGCCATGCGACCAAAGCTCGGAATGCATTACCGTGGGCGACAGTTGGCACTTTGGCTCGATCTCATTCCAAAATTGCATAAAACAGACGGTGCTGATCCAAAGGAACATTTGCTAAAGGATTACCATAACATGACGACATTTGATAGTCCTGAAAAACTTGTCCACATAGATAATCTCTTTCCACCTCCAACAACAACGACGACAAGCAACACTCCATTTACAACACGGGGTGGTACTATAGGGGGAACAATCGACTCGAGAGAAATTAGTGGGTCCAATGTTGAGGCAACACAAGTAAATTATAATCAGGAAATAACAGTGCTTCCGCCGTCGCATCACTCGGAAGATGGCGGAAACGCCAGTGTTACGGGAGGTTTCATTATGGGTGATCATTCCGTCCAAGTCAGCATCACCATAGCAGTGGGCTGCTCGCTTCTGTTTTTAAATATTCTCATTTTTGCTGGAATCTACTATCAAAGAGAAAGGATAAAAAAGTTAAAGAAGCCTCCTGTGGAGGCCGAGGGTTTGCGATTAAACCGTAAACCGGAGGAGGAGAACGGTCGTGGGAATGGACCCGAGACAATCAGCTTGTTGTCCACTCCTATATCACAGTATCCTCATGCTCCTCAATACAAAGGAGACCCAAAATGTGGGCAAACACAACCCATCGTGGTTAAGTCACAGTCCACATATGTGCCTATGCATAAACTGCCTTCGTTCTCGTCAACTCCACAGACTAAGCCTACTGTAACCATAGGCCCAAATTCAAGAATGACGAACCCTTATCAAAAACCCAATCCCAGAATAAGCCAAGTGAGTGTACATCATACAAAGGGTTCGGACCCATTTGATAGCAATAGTGCTGTTACAATTGTATGACAAAGGTGAACTTAACTTGTACAAAGGTACATATTATGTATCGTATTACAAGCATTCGTGGTTTGTGGTGTAAGCATAATAAAGATCATCAATAATTATACATCAGAATTCAGCTTCATCTGCGCCATGTATTTTCCTCAAAGAAATGTCGAGAGAATGTGGATAATTAAAGTGTGTCTGTATGGAATTAAATCAACCAAGTGTGCATTCTGTGAATTATTCCTTTCAGTTTAACACGATAGTTTAGAAGCTTTCCGATCGATAAGGCATTTAGTTATGCCTACTTTAAAATAAACCTTTCTCTTGAAACATCTACAGAAGCCGTCACGTTATAAAGTCCTTCTCTCGCAGCATGGTTACGTGGTACAACTTCAGCCGACAATCATACTCCAGTACTTCAGGGTGAATTTAGTGTTATCTTTTTGCTATGTTTCGTGGAGGTATAATTTACTTGGAAAATATATGCAGTCGCTTTGTATACAATGTTTTCAAATGCAGGAAATAATGTGTGTGTTTGTAGGAATGAGAAGGACTTTGTTAACGAGCTACAGTTGTACATATTGTATTATAAGTAAGGTGCTCTGTGTTGATCACAGACATTTGTATTTAGCTTCCAAAACACTTGTTCCATGTTGGATTTCAGAGATCAATATATTTCAAGGAACGTACGATCAACAACGTTTTTTGTACGTTAACACTTAGAAAAAAAAGTATCGTTGTGACACTGGATTAACGGACAAAGGAATTATTGTTACCAAATACATAATTGAGAAAATGTTAACTTGAGATGTGTAATTAAGTGCGGCTTGTTTGTTTTCCAATACGACCTTACGCAACTGGTTCATCTATACACTATTTCACGTGAGATGCTGGATTAAGTTAAGCGCGACTTGATATTTGTATGTTCATTGGGTGATTTTCATATACTGTGATTTTGTATGGATTTGACCATGATTATTGTATTTTCTATATAATTCAAATTGCAGTAAACGATGACTATGAATCGATGGAGTTATATTCGAATTTCCCTCTAAATTATTATTTGGTTGCCACACTCAAATGACCGTGCTATATCGTGATATGCTAGTTGAGGATTTATATACCACTGCTTAGCCGTAACATTAAATATGGTTTTCAAGGCAGTATATAACACGTAAAGCTTTGAAGTTCTTCAAGCAAAGGGCTATGTTCTGGCAACTTCAAAAATAACGTTCGAGGCGCCTGTTTAGGATTAAAGTAAAATAAAATTCTAGCACACATGGGCTTTCTTCTGATATCTGCGTTAAAGCTTCTCTAGTCCTTTGCTAACATTATACCTCAATTTTGCATAATATGGGTTAGATCCATATTAATTTCCTTACTCTAAACATACCTTCCTTATTTACATGTTGTGATCTGTAACATATGTTTAACTTGTTATTATTTATGTCATGAGACTTGAAAGTGACATACGCATACAGATATATTTCCGAAGAAGTCCAAGCTAGAGGATTTCCGTTAATTCCATTCTCAGATTGGTAGATTAATTGCATGTTTAAAAATGAAGAAGAAAAAAAGAAAACTTAAAATTCTGTCCGAAAATTTGAATGAGATGCAAAATGTTATCTCGCTATATATAGCGTCATTCACCACGAACGATTGTAGGCTTTCTTGATACATACTAGCCCTTTTTACGTTGAATTCATACACATTGCAAGTATGTGCAAATTTAATATTACTTATTCCAAAGTAACTGTTTTAACCTATGGACAGATTTCGAAACTTGTCAAAACCAAGGCAATCAGAATTTGTTGAAAATCCCTCGTTTTGGGTGCGCATGCTTTTGACTTTAATAAGTTAATGTACATCATATTACTCGTGTTGGCGCCACGGAAGTATTCATTTTGAAAATTAATCATCAATTGGCATGCGGGTAACGTTAACTTTACAAATGACAGCGTTCCAGAAGCTGTTTTCTGTTTCAGTCTGCTTAGGTACTGCTGCGTAAAGGAGGATATGTATATACTCTTGACAAAAATATATATATGCAAACTATGTTTTAAGTCTACCGCTTTTGCACATGTTATGGCTCTTTGTAGCAAGTCCATTTTACTTTCCTTTAAATAGTTTTAAAGATGATGAATTGGCTCGTTCATTTTTGTGTGCTATTATTATGTTGTTGTTTTTTTAATGGCATTTAGAAGATGTTGTACGGTAATAACAAGCACATAATTGTATGGTCTTGGGATGGAGATCGAAACGTCGCAGTACATACACATCAGAAGTTGATATCTACACAATTATGTGTTTGTTATTATTATACTGTTGATATATTTGTATTTTCGTTATAAACCCGGAAATAACCAAATAGATTTAAGTCATTTAGAAATGAAAACGTTCGTGCAACAATTTCTAATGCAGAGAGGTATTTTTCTAGAAAACATTTTCTTTTCGTAACTTTTTGATTTGGTTTGATTTGTAAGTTTTCAGTTATAGGTCTGGTATACCCAGTTCTTGTATCGCAATGTCGTTATTTATTACCTGGAGTAGAGCCAACATTACATTTTACAGTGATAACACTAAATGTATAATTCGATCATACTAATTTGACTTTTTTTCGGGCATTTGATGAAAACACAGTATAAAGATCTAATGCTATATCAAAAAGAATTCCCTGTTTTAAATAAAGTTTTATGTTTTTATAGGATGCCTTACATGTATGTAATCGATTTTCACAGACATTTTGTTGATAAAATGTGAATAAATGACTGCAGATGCACCTGTTTTATTTGGAAGTTATTTTGAATGATTTTCTGTTAACTCTGCTAAGGTCACCTCGTGTAGTTTTTTTGCATTGTGGGGTACTTCCACGATTCCTTCGAGCATCGATTTAAAAGCAAAATGGATAACCAAAGCCACGGCTTGTTTATTTTTGTAATAAATATTTCATGTTTTACGCAAACTTAAGTTTTCTTCATGTGGCATGATAACTCACATGCGTATATGTGTTTAACTAACTATACAAACTCGTGCGTGTGAATATGCCATATTAGCGCATTTGATTCGATTGTCCAATATTCCGCTGAAGCTGCAACCAATTTATTGTTATCATAGCTTTGTGGCCAACTTCCGGTTGTTGACCACCACGTCCACACCATTTGGTAGTGATGGTTCTATCATGTTTCACATAAACTGACGCATTCGGAAATGTTCGATGTACTACTTATCATTAAATGCTTTTTTTTTTACAATGTCATTAAACCAATATCTGAACTTCGGTCTATTTGCAACCCTTTTTGCCTCATTTTTTGCAGTACCGAGTAAATATTGAAATGATCTGCGCAGTCGCAGCTGTCTGTCCAATTTCTGATGCTCATACTTTCAAACGTGCTATTTGTCCATGCCAAGGCAAAGTAAACTTTCAATTGTATACACAATGTGCATACGCTTGTTTACATACATGTAGCATGCAAATTAAAACTTGGAGTAAAGGTGCGACACATCAACAGGGATTTAGTATCAGGTACAGCTTTTACATAACAAGTAAGACATCTGACGAACGGGAAAGGTAGTCCATTTGGAGACCTGTTTTAAGATTATTTGAATATTATACGGGGCGACGATGGCGATTTTATTCGCCAAAGATAATCCCACGCCGCCCGATAACGGCATAAAACCCCAATGAAACTAAAACAAAACAAGCGGTGACTTGCTGATCACGGCAAATATATTTTCGGTACAACTAACTTTTGTCACCGAAGTTTATTTCAGATGATAGTTCTAACTGGCTTCCTGTTTTAACTTCAGACGGTATATTTTAGTTCTTGAAAGCATTGCCCTGTGCCCGTGTGCTTTTCTTAGCTAACGAGCATTTGGAAGCCGATTTGTTGTGGTGCCCTGTTTTCTTTCTCTCCAGTAAATTTACTCTTCTGTGTTGCCAACGGAATTTATGGTGGTTTAATTATTTCACACACGAGGTTGAGACGACGTCACATAAGTGAAAGAAACGTCAGTATGGCGTAAAACCCAAATCAATCAGTCATCAAGCAAACTATGATAGCAGTAAACCCTTGCAATGTGTGTATTATATTGACTATTCAGAGACCTGCTATCCTTTTCCGGAAAACATTCCTTAGTGTACGCCCTTGTCATGTTACATTGTTCACATCCGAAATACAGGTGTGGTTTAAAATTGTCTTAACTTTTTTGTCAAGCCTAAATACTTTGGGTTCGTGTTTTATATTGAAATCCATGTAAGTTGATTTCACCTTACGACATTTTTCGTTATTTACTCAAGGCTGTTGTTATCGAGACTTTGTCCGACTTCAAGAAGACATTAGTGAAGCACAAGTATTTATCCTGTCAATAAAATACCTGGAGGTATGAAATGACAAATAAGCAGAACTGTGCCTTTATTGTGAAAATAATTGCAATGGTGAAAAAGAAAGGAACCTTCAAGCATATGCAAAGTGTTTCAAGTGTGAGTATGTTAAGTCTATACTTGAAGAGAGGAGGTTGACTGATGTTGTCATGGGTTCTAGGTAGATTATAAGATAACGCAGCCTTTGAATATACAAGCAACATCTCATCCGATTATTTAAACTAACACAAACAAAAATATCGTACCATTTGTACATAAGTTACAAACAAAAGGAAAGCGTTCATCAGTCATAATGGGAAAATATACAAATATTAAAGGACAATGTGCATTTATTATCCCATAAATTGGTATAAAAAAAAATTAACCGCAAGACCTGTTGCACTGGAGTTACGGTATGGCCTATATTCATTATACCCTACCTTACACGGATATGTGTTAATACATGTGAAGGTTAAATTCTAATGGTAGAGAAATGTAACTCCTGACCATATAAGTTTAGTCCAAATTGTACCGGTAAGAACTAACCAGATATGATACAGATGGCATTTCAGTCTGACAGGTAATCACATTTGAGACCGTGTAGGCCTGCTACTGCTTAAAGGCACCCACAAATTGCAATGGCAAAACACTAATTGTGTAAGACTAATTCCAATGTTTATTGATTAAATCAAATACAAATTGATGCGGTTCGGGATTCAATAAGCCTGGTCTGATAGCAGGCACGGTTAGATTACATGAGATTGCCTTAAAGTTCTTCTGCGCATTGATCGACGTTTTAGTCTTTGCTACTTTAAACCTCCTGGTTGATCTGGTCAATTAGTGTAAATCCAATTTTCCAGATAAATCTTTATTTTCCTTTAGAAACATTAATGGAACCGTTTACTCTCGTCTTCGTTTTCGTATGTAGTATGGCCTTGCATATTCTCGTCATATTGCTATCAGCGAAGATCTTTAGTCAATGAAGATTGGAATTTGATTTACACACACATCTTTTGTCACCCACTTTACCTTATGTCAGAAGAATAAATGTTCAAATGCGATTACCAGTTAGACTACATGTACATATGATGGACGCTTTGCGGTGGCTGCAGATATCGCGGGGTGGTTTCTACGAACTTTCTTCCCGGCAACACAAGGCCAAAGAACCAACCAATCAGACTAAATACCATAATCTATAGAATTAGTTACATTAATGTTGTACACTTGGCTCCAGAAGATGAAAAAGTACACCCAATGTAGCTATGAACACTTTAGCATTGTTTGAGATTAGGTATGAGAGAGTGGACAGGCTATAAATCAAATGCAAATTATGCAACTGTTGCATGAGAACGCTTTAAAACAGATCAATGTATATAGCTTACGGATTTGTCTGGGTAATCAATGTGTCACAATTGTATGGATGCTTAAAAGAAAAATCTTAGGTATCATGAATTTGTAACAACTAAATAATCGGATATTCCATATGGTACGATAGTTGGCTTACTTGCCTATAGCAAGGGTATTGAAAAGGCTTGTATAAATAAAAAGTACTGTATTATGTAAGGACCTATTGCGGTTGGAAAAACTTTACGAATTGATATCAAAAACGAAATCTCAGGATAGGCCTACATATTATCCTAATATTTCATGTGTTGTCAAGGTAAAGCGTTGTTTATTTGACTTATTTTTAATGTAATCTTAAAGATTATTTGAGTCCAACAAACAGCCAGGTTAGCGGAGGGAATTGAGCATCTGGGACATTTTGTTTTTGACTGCGAACGTTTCGGTCTTTCTGCTAGCATATGGCTTGGAACAGTGATGTATGGACGACACTTAATGCATTCCACAGAGCTCTGTTTGTACAGTATGATGCACTCATGTATAATAAAAACACACCATTTAAAACGAATTGGATAAGAGTATATAGCAAAGACACATGTCGCTTATCTAATTATATCACAGCCGGTGATCTGGATGTAGGCACTTACATAAACTAATAAGCTACAACTAGCATAGCGATTAGAATTACTTGAGGTGAAAAACAGCCCTCAAAGGGGTAAAACATAGACTGGTGGCATCTGCAATTTATCTCACTAAGACCTTCACCTCAAGACGTAAAAATGTTTCAAGTAATTTCTTGTCGAAACACATGGGTGAACAACACGATGCTTGTGGTTTTTTTTACGGTAGCCGGCTTTACTTGCATTGCAAAACATTGGACTAACGGGAATGAAAATGTCCAATAAGCTCTGTTAATGGAGACAGTAGATTGGCGGCTACTCAGGATACACATTAAGAAAGACATGATACTTATTTCAAGTCAAAATTAAGACTGAAGCCATTTTTTATTCCGCAGGATGAATATGTCTAATCTAGTACAGACGACAAGAAGAAGCAATATACATATAGGAAGTACACATTTTAAGAACGGTTTGAATGGAAAAGGGTTTTACTTCTTGAAATGTCAACTGATATGGCAAGTTTGTATTTTCTTCATACAATTGGTGTTATTTGATGCTTCGTTTAATTGCAATTATGGTATAGGGTAAGGAAGTGTATGCAACTGCAAACAAACCAAATGTTTCAACCTTAATCACACTGTACGTGTTGAACATTTCAAATACTAAGTTTGCTTGTCATCATTTTCCATTCCAGATGATGACATTTGTTTTAGTAAGATTTCTAAGTTATCATCGATCTGTGTTTCTTGTCAGAGAGGGGGCTGCGTCATGAATAATCTTCGAGGTACCAGGTCCGAATCCTCAACTGTATATATTGGAAGTTTTCCTGTGGCAGCAAAAATCGACCCGTGTGTATTTTTTGCAGGGCTCTTCCCGGTTTTCCACCCTACGCCAGCAATGCAAAGTCATAAAAAAATCAAACAAGTTTTTTTCATCCGCGTATGCTAAGTTGGAGCCAGGTGTCTTCACTAAACCTGCTGGTTAATGTTACAGGGCACTTCACACCTAAACAACTTTTTCTTATCAAATTGTAACTTACAAACTAACCATACGTAGTGGTTTACGCTGCACTTACATCAACCTGAAAGAAAATGACATCGGGTTAGGTATCGGCCTGTTTGAGACTCACAGGAACCTAGTTTAATGGAAAACAGATGTTGCTGAATTTAACGCAAGTTTTTTACGGATCACCAATTCAGACAAGCAGGCGCTAATTTGAGTAGTAATTTGAGTCAAATATGTCAAACATTGCCAGTTTCTGTATTCATGTCTGACTCTTGTCATGTCCATGTTGTTGGAATCTGACGAGTCTGACAGGGAAACATCTCAGCTCGAATTGGAGATAAATATTTGAGTCCTTTTTTGCCTTCATGTCTGGCTCTTGCCTTGCCCATGTTGTTGAAATGGGATATGTCTTTACAGTCGTCTTAAGGAGTGAGGAATGACGCTGACTAATGCTCTGTTTCTTGAAAGGAAACAGATTTAAGGATAAACATGAAAAAAGTTACAACAGCAGCAGGCTTTTTGGTTAAGTATTTAGCACAATATTACATGTTCATATGATTTGAACGTGGCAAAGCGAAACGTTTATACTTTATTGTATCATGGTCAGTATTTCACATTGGAATAGCCTAAGCAAATGCATTACCTGATCTTTTAATCTGGAAGTCGTTATCTTGAAAATGTTACCCAGGTGTATATCACGTTAGACATATCCATTCTGCTCGTGGCTGCTTGTTTTTCGGGGGTAGACGACTCCTTTTATAACATATTTATGTATATCTGTATTGTAATATACATACCTGTTCAAGCCAGGAGTATTAGCGTCGGGTTAAGAAAAGCCTGTTATTTGTTCGTGTGGGTAACTTGAAGTGCATGAGTAGAGGGATAGATCTTCGCATGCACACTCTTCGCCACTAGGCTGTTTACCGCGGTGACTTTTATAAAAATGGAATGAATTCGTTTCGAAAGTTTCGATTTGGTTATAACACAATAATTATAACAACGCCTATTGTTATACGATAAGCGACGTTTCAGTGCAAGAGCTAGCTTCCTTCTGCGTTCTATCATGGGGCAGGATAACTCTGGGGACTGCTGTGCGGAGTAGGGTGGAACCAATACAAAGGCCATAAGCGACGGACTTCTGAAGATTATTGATTGAAAATACAATGTAATTGCAATTGTAATTTCTGTTTTTGAGGGGGTTTTGTGAAACAAGCTGTTATATTTATATTACAAGACCAACGTACAGAAAGCAGGTCGTCTAATGACCCCCGAGACGAAATAGGATGCTATTAACATCACTGGATTATAGAGAGACTATAATTGTTTCTTTATGTGTTTAGTTTGATGGTTGAGCGTTGAACTGGGGCGTCACCTTCACTGTAACAGTAATAGGCTATAAATGGAATATAAGGGAGATGTTCCGATGGCTGCGGAGATCGCAGTAAAATATAATCACCATCGTAGGAAATAAGAGAACAGTCTTGTCTGTAAAGAATTAAATTGGTGTAATCAAAACCTTATCCAGTCAGTCAGTCTAAGATATTATACATATTTACTGAAATACATGGTCATATCGATGCTATTACTGATAGGCCTATAAGGACAGAATCAAAACAAAACCTTCTGAGTCAATATAGACAATGAGGGTCTGCATAAAGTCGTGCCGAAATCAGCAAACGGCTATAACTGCATTGTATTACGTAGCAATTAATTATTTTGTTTGAGGGGCATTTAGAAGCTGGGTACATAACACAAACATGACGAGATCTCGGCATCATCAAATTGAGATTTGTAATGATTAATTGAAAACGGTCTGAGCTTCTAGGACGAAACGTCGCTTATCAATACACCCAGAAGTTGAAAATCCACCTTAGTCGTCATGTTCTTGCAATTAAATATTTTTACCGAAATAATGTTATTCAAAGTGTGGACAATGCATGGATCGAAAATAGATTTGTTTCTGTGCTGACGAAATGAGTTTTGAAATCCGAAGTAATATGGAAGGTGCGACAGAAAATTGGGGATTTAAAACAGTTTTCTTTTCCTGTTAACAAGAACATTCGAAATTCCCAAGTAATTACGAAGATTGCGTATAAATCACACTGTAATATTTATGAAATCACTCATGTTGTTTTTGTCACGTCCCAATTAAGTAATTACAATGGCTTGAATGGCTTTATTCAGGCGAAGTTCAAATTAGTGAATTATGCTTCAGATTTTCAGAGTAAACACTCTGATCAAGTGAATACAATTTCATTAGGATCAATGTTCGTTAACTGGCTAGCTTGACTAGCAAGTGGCTGCGCTATCACATCTGTTTAACAAACTCGGCCAATACACATACGATTGACTGGCTTGATCAGAAACGCAGACAAATTAACATCACCATCCAAATCAATAAATAACTTAAGTGTGTATGTACTGCTTTAATTACAATCCGACCTTTCTCTCATTCTACACTTTGCTAATGATTATCGAAAACTTGACAATTGATAAAGGCAAAGTTGAATAAAAGTTGTTGTTTTTTGACAGAATTTTGACCCTATAAAATGCACATTTAATACATAAATACAACGATGTGGTTTATCCTTGATTTCGAACGTAGCTAACAACTGATCGATATAAATGATTTGCCCAAGCTGCAAAGGGCATCAACATTGCACGTGTATCTGGAAAACTTTTAATCACCAAAGAAATATTGTCAGTGCTTTCGTGGTTTAGTCACCTCAAATTTCACTGAAACTATAGTAAATAAACGACTTCTGTTGGTTGTCGAGAAGAACACCTGTCAATTATTCTTTGAATGTTATTGACCATATACGTTTGAAAGCAAAGAAAACGATATTGTAAAATGACATTTGAAACCTCAAATTTCCCAGAACTAATGCTGAATAGGCGGTTTTAAAAGAATGATGACTTCTGTTGGTTGTCTAGAAGGACACCTGTCATTAATTCTTTAAATTGTATTTGTAATATTCCCTTGACATCAATGATGAATCCAATATTTCGTGTTCCTTTTACGAGAGGTGGAAGCGTTAATACTAACACAAGTTTTATATTGTTATGTGGCAACTGCTGTTCTGTCGACAAAGCAACACAATGTGCCTCTCCGTCTGATTATTTATGCAGAGTACATTTGCTCAATATCAAAGCTTAGAGAGTATACAAGCCCTTTAAAATAGCGAATATACAATTGGCCAATTGTGTGTTGGATTTGCAACTTCGAGGCATTATCCTTAAGCCAAACCACAGTGTCCCATTCAATATATATTATGATATAATTCTGCAAACAATTTCCAGCAGAAAAAAAAAGATTAAGGTTGCAAAACGTTATATCACACCATTTGTATACTTCCCCATGCTTTCAATTTGTGCTTTACTTTATGAACTTAAATGGCTGCCAAAAACCTGTACCCATGAGTCAAACTGAAAATGAATGCTAAATTGACTCAACCGCCAAAAGCACTCTCTACAGTACTTCCCCCGTACTTCCGGCTATTTTACAGGTGCTATGCATTAGAAGTTCTTTAAGTTGAGCAACTTAATCAATCACTTGTCTGGTGCAGTTGTCATAATGCAGTTATGGATTTGTGGCTAAATGAAGAAGGATCGAGAATAAAGGTTAATCAAACAGGAATTAACTACTTATATGATGCAACTTCACTTATCACGATGACTATTGGTGAATCAGTCAAATATGTCATGATAATTTCACATTATTCCACAGCCTCCACTTTCTGTTAAAGTATGGCATGATTATTTGTGAAACAACGCAGAAATTTCATCAACATGAAACATTGAACATACTTTTATGTAGTGCTATCAAATTTGCTCATCCAATATTCATCTGGTGCGATTGACTCCATTAACCGCATATACATGAATCTATTCAGTTCCATTCCTCATTCCTTGAGTATGACAATACTATCAGATTGCAAATAATGCAAAGCATACAGTTTTGCAGTGTCTGGGTGTTCTCAGTAATGATACGGTATTTCATGTTTACGGTAGACATCATAAATTTGACAGACTGGCATGAAATGATACTCAAATTGTTAAAGTTAGATCTCGTCCACCGACCGATTTTAACTTCGTGGTTTTAGTGCTTTTTTTTAGTGCCTGTTAGAAGATCTCTGCAATTTTGTCATTTATACTTGAAGCCTTTGTATGGTGGCTTATAGTATGAATTGATATAGTTAAGACTCCGACCAATAACCATTTCATAGCCTAGAAAACACTGACAAAGGCTTCACAAAGAGTAGAATGTGGCATTAGCTGTCTATAATGGTACCATGAATAGTAAACAAATCTTTTATGGTGGGACAAAGATACCCTCTAAATACAATTACCTCCAGACATGCCCCTTAAAAATGGCTTTCCTTAATCTCATTTCGTCGAAAATGTGTAGATGGTCTCTTGTATGTTCGATTTACAACACAGATCTTCGGAGCCTTGTGAAATAAACTGAAGATTCACGAAAACACGATTCCGCAATATACACTTTACAGGTTTCTTTTTTGTTGTTGCTCTAAATTCTCATGGTATGTTACTATTTCCATTTAAACAGACCGGGACGTTGGCTCCTGTGTCCGGCTTTTCATCGCCGATTTGGCTGGCACGCCGTCATGTGAGTAAAATAACCTTAAGTGTGGCGTAAAACCAGACAAACAAACCATTAGAACAGATGCAACGAATGCTCTGTTATGTGCAAATTCTGTTATGTGCAAATGAACAATTAGTCTTTCGAGCACTCTTTGTATTTACGTCTAAATGGTATATACTAGTATGAATAAACCTATCAATGGAAGGAAAATTAATTCCTAGTTTATTGGTTATCAAAAGCACTAACACCATTATCAATTTGTACATTATAAAGATAGAATATGTCTAGACTCCAGTTAACTAACACTGATCAATACAATGTAGGCCAATTTAATAAGTCAGTTTATACATACGCACTGGACGTGTTATAACAAAATACGACCATCAAAGTTCTATTAAATGGAACATTTTCACGTATAAGACTAAACAGGTTCATTGGGTTGGTATAACAATAGTAGATAAATAGTTCATCAAGTACAAACCATTAGTTTGTGAAGTGTCAGTTTTGGCGACTGAAAAGACTTTAGTTACCAGACAAATCAAGGAGGTAATCCAAATAAAAACCAAAGAGCCTGCCCTTAACCGTGGCCAAGGAGTGGAGTTACCTAACATATTTTTGGGGATATTCCCCCATTAGCTCTCTGTTTATGAATGCTAACTGAACAGTTTACAGAATAATAATCATGAACTTGTCTGTGTTTGTAAGTACATACATGAAGTGTATATAATGACTGTTGCTTAAAGGATTTCACCATTTTGAAAAAAAACTGGCCCCCAAACCAGACGAAATCTCA
>JAVFBZ010136222.1:0-20237 GCA_032466195.1 Katharina tunicata
GTATAAGTAAATATAGATATGGGAAGAAAATATCGTTGCTACTGATTTTTGAAACAGAGACATATTTAAGACAAATAAATTTGAATGCTATGTAAGATACACTGACTACACTGTATAATATTAGTGAGAAGCGTCGGACAAATTATATGTTATGTTCAACTCACGAATTGACTGCCTTTTGTAATGATATAAAAAGGACATATATAAGCTATTTAAAAGGCAATAGAAAAGATAGTCTTAGGGAATGTTATATGATTGTACATTTTGTTATATATATTTATTTATGGATAATAAATTTTAAGAAAAAAAAAAAAACAAACAACATATTATCAACGATTTTTGACGGAACGTGATAATATATTAGACACGTTGTGAACTTGATCTGGCCAAGAACATATGGAATGATTTGTAGAGTACTAATTTCCCTTGATCCTTGTGCCAATTGACCTAACTCGTCTGTTGTGCCGTCATCGTCTGTTTAAGATGCCATCTCTTATTCTCCATAGGGCGATAAACAATTTTATTTGCCAGTTGAAGCGCTATGCTGTGCTGAAAACATTTCGCATATTTAGATCATTGGAATGTGCATTACTTCTGGAGAGATGTGGCCACCATCGTTTTCCTCTTGTATACCATTTATTGTCGTTCTTCTTTGTGTGCATGCAAATATAATAATATTGGAGATGTAGTTTCTCTTCTACAGAAACTCTATTTGAAAAGATATAACAATATGTACGGCAACTAAGATTACCCTATCTATACATGTACATAAACTACAAAGTAATTCAAAGTTTCAATTGTGCCTTTGGTTATCCTGAAATTTTTTCGGGTATAATAAATCTGTCTGCGTTATCGGTAGAACTAACAAGAATTGGCTCTGATTGGATGGTTGAATCAATATTCGTTTGGGTATTTGGGTTATCTCATTCATATCTTCCTGTATATGTCCATTTGCATCTAGGTTCAACTTTATTCATGTGTCCTAGTGCTCTGAGCTAAGGGGTATCCATCTTCGCTAGCCAAGAGTTTTATTCCGAGGTACTCTACACTCGACATTACAACCCTTGGCGGATCAAGTGTATAAAAGAAGAATATACAGTGGCGCGCTCTGTTGAATGAGGTGATCAAGGTTCGAGTTAACGCCCCATGTTAAAATAACAGAACCAACCAGATTACACTTACAATTTTCAAAAAGTCAATATGGCATCACCCAAACTACTCGATCGATAAACTCACATAAAGTTTGCGACATATTCAGTTTTCGAAAGTTGACAGAAAACGAACACAAATCCGTAACAATCCGACATTATTAACGCTCGTCCCGTAGTACTGCCAGTGTCGTTAAGAGTGGTTTCCTTCACATAATGGCAAGGCACGCCGTCATATGAGTGAAATGACCTTAATCGTACGTCGTAAAACCCCAAATCAAACAAACCATATTAAACGGATTTCAACTGGATTTGCTGAAGTCATCCGTTACAGAGGAAGACATCGTATCTTCTGTTAAAAAATAAATATTTCTATGACATGGCCAAATCTCAGAAACCTTGATTTCGCCGATAAAATTATTTCACGTAGCTGGAGCCATTAATTGTGCCATTTTATACATCGTTTTCTTAGGTCTCTTTATTCAAAGTGCGCATTTCCACTTTGTACAATGTATGACACCGAATGTAATCTGTACGATGACAACCTGTGATTATTTTGATATCCTTAAGATATTTGGTTGAACAAGAAGGGAATAAAGAAAAGCTGGAATAGATGACGGAAGCTTTTTTACTTATATCACACTGGAGACGAATGGACTGGTTATTGGATTTATATTGCTTGGACAATTTGATACACTCCACAAAGTGACTTTAACTGTTCTTTTTTTCGCCTCGGTGAACTGTGTTATCCAGAATATAACCCTTTTGCTGTCAAACCTGTTTAGCAATCAGTGATGACAAATTTTCATAGCCTACAAAGTGTGTTGTGGTGAGAAGTACTTATTTAATGACTGGGTATATTATGGATCTTCTCAGACAACCACATTCCGCCGAAAGCCCCAAATACCAGATGTAACAAAAGCGTTGCCAGACCTCACGTACCAATGGATTCTGTGCATACCATGGCGATCACTGATATTATATGTGAAAAGGTTGGCGTACATTAACCTGTCACAAGCAACATAATTGATTTAGTCTTCGTTTTCGATGATATTATTGATCTATTTCTCCAAAATACACTGCGTTTAACCTGTGCAGAAATGTGTATACCTTAGTCATCGATAAGCTGAGACACATCTAGTCGGCCATTGTAAAATGAGAGCAGTAGACAGCCACCATTATATACCAGATGTCGACATGCAGATTGGAACCCACACCCGGTACAGTCAAGGGCACTCAACAGTCCAATGATCAACCGAGCAACGGCACAGCCCGCATTTAATGAAGAAATGGGAGAGCTGTGTAATATATACGATGGGAAAAAAATGCTTATGGGATTCACATCACCGCAAAATTTACGTTACACCACAGTTGGAATTTCACTGTTCTTTTCTATGCCCCAGGGTACTAACCAGCCGTTTTTGTCAAACTGTTTACCAGCTGGTAATATTAAATGTTCATATCCTGCTAAGCATGTTGATGAGGGAGGTTCTAACGTTATGAGTTGGTTTATTCCGGATTTTCTCAGGCGACGGCATAAACCGCTTGGCAAACCAGATCAACGACAATTCATTAAAGAAGCAAATAAAAAGGGGCCAGAGGATAAGTCATTGGTCCAGAGACACTGACATAGCAAGTCACAATCGCATATATTTGATTGTCCGAGATAAATAAAACTGAACCAGAACTAAAACAAATACTGTCACTAATAAATAACTAAACTAGGACTACAAAAAAGCAGAACAAAAAGTACAGGAAAAACAATGGCCATGTCTGGGCTCGAACTGCAGTTCAGATTCTGTCCTACCACGCTACCAACTACACCCTCATGTCAACTGTAAATTTGGTTTCCAGATAAGATAGTAGTTTTATAAATAGACACTTCAATAGTCTTGATCAGCTGTTCTTTTATACCTTTCCGCTTCTGTTCATACAAGACCTCGCGTAACAATGTATTCCTGGCATAACGTGAACATCAGTAGTCACATTATATGTGAACAAATGACTTACATGAAGTGGACCTTGGGCTATAATAAGATACACAATCGATTTAGTCTGCGGATTCTATCACAGTATTAATCTTTTCCATCAAATCGGACATATACATCAATCAGTCTGTACAGACTTCCTTACACCTTTGTCATTGATGATCTGAGGCTACAGCTTGGGTCAGACGATTTTAAATAGCACTCACAGGACAGCCAAAAATAGCCTCATTCGTCAAGGTTAAGGTTTCACAAATAGTCATATGTAGGAGTCGTGAGATGAAATTACTTGTTAACTACTGGGAATGACAATCTGATATTTGTGATTCTAAAACATCTAAGTACGTGAAGTCCACCCGTAAAATGTCTTCGACTGAGTGGACATGACTTTTAATCTGCCAGAAATACACAAAACAGTTTATTGTTTGCTTAATTAGGGTTTTACGTCGAACTTAAGGCTCTTTCCCTCTTATGCTAGCCTCTATGCTAGCCCATAACCACACTCAAATTAATCTAGCAACAAACACCACGATACAGTATATCAACAGAACGCAAAGTAGGATTGCACAAACAGATCGACCCCACGACATATATACCGTACGGGCACAGGAAGCTCTCGTCCAACCAGCTCTCACACAACAGTAAATATTAACAAATTGTATGTCGTGTGACAGACAAAAATAGTATTTGGCTTAAGCATTTGTGATACGGCGATAATAATTGTCGTCTGTTCATCGTCAAACCAATTCGCCAGAATCGTGAATCTCATCTTCTACTTGTTTCCTGGCCTAAAATTGTGAACATCCGTAGTCAGTTTATACGTGAGCAAATTGTTTAGACGAACCGGGCCCTGGGCTTTACTAAGATACACATAAGATAATAAGATACTGACCAAGCAAAATATTTTATACTGTGACTCTTTCATGGTAATTGATGGACCTCTTGTCCTAGCAAACGACAGATGTGCGCAACAATATTCTTGGTTGATGGCAAAAAAAACCCGTTTCAAGCATCTCACACCAACAGGAAACGGTGATACCAACTTTCCATACTCTTCTTTGTCAAACTGTAATAAACAGGTGATATTAAAAATCATCGGCAAAGTATAACATTCATTTTAATGACAGATGACAACATGGTCATAAATGTCACACGGTAATGTCTCCAAGTCCTTGTGTCTACGTTATCACCTGATTAATTTGTATTTTCGATATTTTGCGGAAAACATAAACCTAAACTTCTACAGTTCACCGTCTGTACACAAGGACACACATACTGGGAATGTCAAAACGAATACGCCCATGTTACGTAACAGCGAAGCAATTTAACTTAAGAAAGATAATTAATATAACTGTGTTCTTTTAATATATTTAAAAAATGTCTACGTTACATTTAAAGGACTGTTTTTGTTATAAAACCCATAAATGTTTGTTTAAGATGATCATTCCCATATTCACTTTCGTATCACTCTGATTACTATTCTTATCTGCGAGAATGAAAAGTTAATAAATTTCTGTCGCAGTTCGAGAGATATAACTCGCCAAAGCTAGTTTGTAAGGAACAGATCAATGTTGATACCAGTTATTGCGTTACATTTCCTCTGACTTGAGCAATAGATAAATGAGATAGGACGAATATAATGTCCAAAAAGATGAAGTGCCAATCAGGCTTTAGTGTGGAGATAATTCAGATCTTTTCGTATTAAGGCCGTATTCTCTGGCAACCCTGCCAGTACGATTTTAACTTCTCCAAGGGATATCCCTCCTGTACATGATCATCGACTTAAGTTAAGACTATCTGTATTGTGCTCGTCTTTGGGAACGTGGGCTGCAGCCTCTGCAAAACTACCCGGTTATGTACGATATCTACGCTAAATTTGGCTGATAAACCAATTTAATTATTTATCTACTCATTTACTTGGCTACGTTCTCAAGAGTATTTGACTTATAGGACGACTTTGCATTGCCGGTGTATGGTGGAAAACTGGAAGAGCACCTCATAAATTCCACCCCGCGATCACCGCAGCCGCCGAAAATGCCATGACAAACCCAAGTTCCAAAATGGGGATGAACCGATTAAGGAAAGGCAAATACATGAGACTACATGTATATTGAGCGCGAGGACTTAAACTGTATCAAGCTGTGACAAGACATGATGCAGTCAGTTTGTAGAATGGTTTCATTATCTCCTGAGATCTATAAATAGCATCTCATTGTATGGTGGACTTTTTGATCACTTTTTTCCGTCACATTTACTATGATTCAGTAAAAATTCACCCAAATATTTCATAATAATTTCCACTGTCAATTTTCTAATTAACTTGGTGATTTGAAATATGATTTATTAAATAACTGTTTACATTTTGGAGGTTCCAAGCCAAACACGTTCTTCATACCATTATATACTTAATCTAAAAGATCTAACAGTAATCTAAAATGTCTACTCGCTCGGGGATCCCCCCATGAAATGACTATGTGCGGTCTATCTACTTAGACTACCTACTTACCATCTATGGTGAAAATCGGTTAACGACACAACCTTTTCAACAACAATGTAGCCTACTTATACTCTTCCTAGTTGACTGAGTAGGCGTTCCTAATATTGCAGTCCAACACGATATAAATGACTTGACGTTAGTAATTTTGCTCTCCAATCAGGCTTTTCTGAATTTGGATAGAAAGTCATATAAGATTAATTATGACACTGTGCGAAGAAATTTTAAATGTTAACTGAGAAACACATATTGGGAAAGAAGGTACAGCTACTGATCTAAGTACTTGATGCTACATTTGGAAAGAGAGGTTTCAGAGTAAACCTCTTCGGTAAACATCATCGTAAAACAGACTTTCAAGACATCGTCCTAAAAACCATAGACAGTTACGTCACTTGAGTGTTATTCGTCGATATTTTGTGAATAGACAGAATGTAACAATCCGTGAAACTGTCATTTAAATTGAAGTTAAATGCCCGATGTTCGAGAAATTGCTGGTATCCCTTGAATTTCCTGATTAAAGATGACAACAAAAGTCATAGTTATTGGTATTAGGTAGGTGTAGAAAAGATAGAAACACTTAAAACATTTTGGTGGTTTTCACGAGGTTTCTTTCCAGCTTTCCGCCAACTGAAGGCGTCATATAAGTGAAATACCCTTGAGTACGTCGTTAAACACAAATCAAATAAATAAATAATAAATATTTTAAATAACCGCATTTACACATAACATAATTAAAGTCATAATGGCATCCACCTAATCGCTAACTGAGGTGGTAAATAATAGATGATTTTAGTTCGTGTGTATGCCGAACAAACAAGATGTAATGCCTGGCAAAAAGGGCTTGAATTTCAAGCAAATTAAACATAAAACAGTAAACATGTGGCTTTGATGTGTCAAATACTAGCACTGAGTTTCACTAAAATGACTCGTCAGATTCCAGGTGGCGTAGCCTTGGTATTTCGCGATTTACTTTATTAATTACCCTTACAATACTCACGGGCAACATGAAAACAAGGCAAAACGACACCATTAGAAATTTCAGGATTTTTCGACCCATTTATTATAAGCGGATCATGTTTAGCAGATTTAGTCTATTTAGAAGCCAGTTCTCTTCGTCGTATAAGAAATACGCCAGTAGTTCGACAGATCAGATCAGAGTTTTATATAACAAAGGGACTCAACAGCATATTTAGGCTTTATTATGCCATCATCAGTTAAACATATACAAAGATTACAAGGCTTGCAGAGTTAAGACAATAACCCTCATGTCAAAATAAAGCCAATATATGTTAACTGTACCGTCACGACTTCCTTGTCCGGAGTGTCTTTTATTCCACATTTCTGTAAGAGAAATATCCAAATCACTGTAGAGCTTTGGACGACTGACGATGCTTTGGTGCGTCTAGGTCAGGTTGCCTATACATACAACTGTAGTGACAAATATAGATGGCCTGAAGCGGTATGCTATACCTCGTGTTAAATTACTCCGTTCATGAAAACGGAGTTTCAGTATATTACACCATCCAGATGAGGGCAACTGGGCTAAAGTGCTTGTGTTATGAAGTGTACATGATACATAACTCTGTCATAATGATGTGGTTTTACAAACACAAACTAGTATGCAATGTCCTCACCATTTTTGTTGTGTTTAAGGTATGTGATTAATCAATGTGTCGGTTTCGCATGAATTCTTGTTAACTTTTCTCTTTCAACTTTTTTAATAATAAATTCGGCTTTGTGATTCAAAGTGAGCCTTCTTTTGTGAAATTTGGGCTAAGAAAACATACCCATACATGGCGTCTAGAACCAGTGTTTTCTTGGCATAACGTCCTGATGAATCAATGCTGAAGACTGGTTTGCAATAACTCTTATAAGATACATGATTGATCTGGTCTGTGTCTTCTCTAACATTTCTCATACTTTTCAAAAATGAGATTCTGTTTGACCTACGCGGCATTTTCTTTATTTATACCGCCTGTCTGCCACTGGCTGCGATTGATAGATACAAGGCGGAAAGAACAAAAAAGAAACAGAAGATAAACACACTCGAGTCTGTAATAAATTCACCAATCAATACGGTCTGTGCTTTCTGAAATATTATGGATTCGTTCCCCAAATCCGACTTATGCAGTGGTATATTTGGCTATTCTATGGCCATGAATGAGTTGAGGCTTTACCCTGCGTCAGAGGGTGTAAAGTAGCACGCACCAGACGTGCTATAAATATAGCATCGTACTACCAAGTTACGTTTCATCAATAGACATGCCTGCCATCTAAAAACAAACTTGTGGAAGCGTTGTGGATAAGTTGGTTGAGCGTTGAATTGTTGGGCCTGGTTCACTGTACTCAGTACAGGTTCGAACATCCCCTGTATTTGAGGGAAGGCTTTCGGTGGCTACAGAGATCGCGATGTGTTTTGTACGAGCTTTATTTCCGTTTTTTCACCATGCATCGGCAACGTAAAGTCGTCATATAAGTGAAAACCTTTTTTAAATGCGATGTTAAACACGAATCAATTAAATAAACTGAAAAAAATATATATATATTAAGTTATCAATGCGTAACATTTTGCTCGTATTGCCTGGCAATAATTCAAACCAAATTTGAAACAAAAAACTTAGCATTGTTTATTGATAAACAGTTTCCTGCACCAGACGAAAAGTTTCAACATCTTAAAACATTCTGTAAAAATGTCGTTTCATGGATGTTTTGTTTTGAACAACCATATCATTTGAATTCCGTGACAACGAATCATACTGGAACATTAATCTCCGGGTTAAATGGAAATGATCAGCGAACTGGAAGACTTAATCCCTGGGGATATTTCGATTTCTTCTCTGAATAACCCAAGCGAGAAGACAACCCTTAGCCGGGAAGTTTTTAGATTGTCGTTTGGAAACCAGATTGTATGACAAAAGGCTAGAAAAATCAATTTGTTTTTTTTACCAAGAAAATTTAACTTAATGTTTTGAGTTATTAATTGGATAAGAATATAAATTGTTTAATATAGTACATTTTTATTCCTACAAAGATCAGTCGAGGGGATAATACATATGTTCTTGAGACTCTGGAGAAAAAGCTGGATGTCACTGGAGCAGTCTGCATTTTCGTCATCAGAAGCCATGAGTGATATCGCCGACCACTCGCCTGGTTAGTCTCCAGCCATGTGTGATACTAATGGAGGATCAACAACAAAACTTTTCCATTTCAATCCTACGAGCTAGACTTTACGTACGCCAGATTTAACGACGATTTTTGAAATATTCTGCGGCAAGAATACAAATTAAAAATAAACGCCCCCACATGGGCTAATGGGATTCGTGCCTTACGACAGACATAGCGTCTTTTTTAACATGCATTATATTAAAATATTTAATATTTGCCAAATTATATATCTGACATGAAATACATTTTGACATTCCCAACTGTTGATTCTAAAATAGTATATATATAATGATATTTCTACGATTCCACATTACACGTTACATCCAAACTAAAATAGGCTGGTACCTTTCTCGAGCTTGTGAGGATTGCCGCCAATACTGTAAAGACAAGGCATCTGCGTCGTAGCACTGTTTACTGTGAAAAGTGCGCTGAAGAGCGAATCGTCTAAAATTTACCACTACCTTATTTCAAACTACACAGAGATAACAAGTTTTCACAGGGCAAATACAATTTGAAGTCATTAAAATGCCAAATAATACATATTTAGTTGTAAAGTAGAACCATTGATAATAAACTATAAACCTAATCGCAAACTAAACATAGGTATAAATGTCTTACATTCCCACTCAGTATTTTAGAGTCACAGAAAGGTTTGATTCTCTAATTTAGAATTGGTATCACTTGGTTAACGCAGGTCAATAAATGCGACCCTCTCTTGATAACACAGTCAGTGAACAAAATCTACCAGTCTGAAGCAGACCAAGATCTCAAGTCCCTTTCTGTCAGCTGAAAGTAAATGATGCGTGATTGGAATTAGTTGGAAGCTATATTTTCGCCCCTTGTGTGTCGGAAGCCGGTTTATTTGAACTGTCATCGCCATGTGATACTCTTTGATCCCGATACATTACAATGCACAGACGTCTACAACCCAACGACTGTGACGCGCACTCCAATGATGTAAAGCGTATTCAAGACAAAGTTCAAGGCCTTGAATGTTAGCCTTCGATAAAAACACACGCAAAAGTGTACAAAAAGCTTCAATTTATTCATCAATATGTTTGTTTGTTTGATTGGGGTTTTACGCCGTACTCAGTTATTTCACTTATATGACGGCGTGCCAGCCAAATCGGCAAATGAAACCACCTTTAACGACACAGGCAACATGCAAGACAGAACACAACATTTCCATAAACATTAATAAAAATAGAACACCACAACAAATCGGCATCCTGTACCCTTAGCTCAGAGAGCACCAGGGCACAGGAAGCTCCGACACAACCAACCGCTATTCATTCATAAGAGTGTTGTTTGAATTTGTACTCAAAGGTATTTACGACTTTGCATTGCCGGTGTATGGCGGAAAACCGTGAAGAAACCTCGTAAAAACCACCCCGCGATATCTGCAGCCAACGGAAAACTTGCCTAAAAACCTTGAAATCAAGCAACACGGCACCAACAACCCAGCAACACCAGATTATGTTTCAGCACGTTTTTTTGTGAACGGAAGTGGCGTTTCGGTAAAAAAAATATTACCATATATATATATGATAACCACGTTGAGAAACAGAAATAAACAAACTCCCGGGATCTCAGCACCACCGGAAATCTTCCCTGATATACGTTAGGTCGATCAGGCGAACTGCAAAAATATATTTGGAAACATTGTTTTGATCAAATTTGATAAAACAAAAGTACTTTTCGTATCAAGTAAAAACCAATTATCGCCATATCTGTACAAAAAATATTGTTTGTTTTTTTTCAAAGATATGTCATGATGTGTTTTAAAATAAGTGTTTTTCAGTTAACAATTGATTATGTCGTGATACGTGCATTTACTGTGGTATACCGTCTCAAACTAATTCATTTATTAAAGGGCCAATCCTAAGGGAATTTTTAAGAAATTTCCGCAAAAGGCAGAAAGTTGAGCTCCTGGATCTGGCGAAAAGATGTTGTAACAAAATTGTCGTTTTATCCTCTATGCAAGAGTGCACTGTTAGTGATCCGATGTGTCATTTGATGCCTTATTTGTGTGATGGTTGATGAATCATGCAATATTGATGAGTTTTTATGCACACTTTCAATTTCGTCCAACACCCAAAATTAATGATCTTTTATCATATTTTATCTGTGAATAGAATAAACTATAAATATATTTATCCTCCCACGACAGTTTGAAATCAAACAATCTTTTCTATGTTTCATAAATATTCGCTAAAGATAAACCATTCGTGGTATTGAAATGTCACCAGCATCTAATATGTCATGCATATGAGTTTGTCTTACAGATCCACAAATAAGATAAAAGTCATCTTGAAGTCATTTGGCCGTTGTGTTCATTTTAGTTTCGATTTTCTTACGATCCGACTCCATATGTTCTCTGATACGAATGATACAGTTTTACTTGATTCTGATACCCCAACGTGGCTAGTCCTGCGTACACGACACCCACATGGTTTAAGCTCGACTGGACACTTCTCAATCAGAGCCAGTTCCTACCTCATTCATAATTGCACCTTTTATATGCAAACTATTTTTACTTCATGGATATCAAAGGTTTATTACTTATCTTTGAATTATATGTCATCCCCCGTCATAGTTGCTTCATAAAAGGATAACACGGCTGATTACATTAAACCTCTTTAAGAATTTTTCTATTTTTTTTTTTTTTTGCATCTATTCTATTTCAAATTAAATCGGTTGATAACTTGTCATCTCTGTTTACGTCTAGATAAGTTCGTAGAAAAATTAAGACGATTCATTCATTTTTTTGCAAAACTTCGTATTCTTCTTGGTGTGGAGAAAGGTACGAGTTTATTTAAGTGTGATTGGTATCCTTTGTAGTAACTACAGCTGTATAGTGTATGTAACAAAACAGTTCTGCGCCATTAAAGAGTGTGATACCTTCTAGTATGGTTTCTACTGTAAATAATCGTTGTCAATGTATGATGAAGGAGAGGCGATAATAATGTGTCATGTTCACCAATCCTTGTTCCTGCTATAGGAGAAAACAAATTTGAAAAAAATCAAATGAGTAAAAAAGATTTACACACATATTCAGTGAGGGTTGCAACAAACTTTTTAAAACTGAAAATATTAAGTTTCGCTGACATAAATATTTATTTGAAGTTGTCATCTCGTCAAAATACAGAAGATTATATTCTGGATAGAAGGGCGCCAGTGATAAGTCAACACTTCAAAGATTCGTATGTTAAAATCAGACTGTTAAAAACGTCTGTCCTTACGTCCAGAATGTGACAAATATATTCTCTAATCAAAGCTATCACGAGTCAACACTTATCCAAAAAATTACCAATGTCCGAATTGGCCATATGTCAAAACTACCTTTTTAAATACACCAAGGTCGATTCTATTGAGCATTTGACTTCAGAAGTAGCTGACCTGTCTGGTAAATTCAGGATATGAACTCAATCTTGACCGTGAACAGATCAGGCTTAATTTTCAAGAAGCCATTTTCTACTGTCTTTCAAAATTCATGTGTTGACGCCTAACGAGTGATATATACAAGAAAGGCTTTTAACGTTGGAGTCTATTGCATCGAAACAAGAAATGTTAGGCATCACCTCACAAACCAAGAACCAAGAAAACAAAAATTGACTTTCCGATATTCTAAAAAAAAATTGCCCTACCGCTCGTTTACCGTGCGCCTTTTATTTGTCTTTTAATGTGCTCTGATGGTTAGTCTTAAATATGTTACCCGTCAAATGGAAAAGCAAAACAGACGCAGCTGAAGTAATATTATATCCGTACAAAGCAAGGGACCAGTAATGAAGTGCAAAATCCTTCCTCTAAATCTAACGTCATAGCCTCATGCGGGACCATATGTGACAAAATGGGGATGGAATTTTATTATTTTGTTGCATATGTTTCCATAGAAGCCTTGAAACAGCTTACACTTTAGACGCACTATAAATGATGAGATAATTATTATGATCAATCTATTGATATTAATAAAACTTGTATTTTTACATTGTATTGCCATATTTTAGCAGTTGAGCATTATCTTGCATGAGCCATCAATTAAATTTAAAAATATATCAATTTGTCTTGCTAACATAGTCCAAATTGCCAATGTAGTGCAGGTTATCAAAGCTAATGTATCACGAGGGACCACATAACCAATAAAATTCCTTTGAGCGAAATTTCTCAGAGTCGTATTGAGTAAAAGTGAAAACCATTTGCTAGTCTTTTCCCATTATGTAAAATCACTGTTGAATCTATGATATATGTGGAGTGTCAGCTTGGCCAGACAACCGAGAGAACAAATCATTCTGTGTCCAAGGTCATTGTTATCATGTGTAATTAGAAATTTAGTCCAAATTATCCATTTACAAGTCATTATCTCTTTTGACAAATACCATGACAAACCAGTGCAATACATCTTCAACCTTCCAACTCCAAGGAGGGAAGCTGAATAATCCTAGCTGATTAGCAAAGCTTTGAAGTATTGTGCTGATAAAGACTAGGTCGCTTCATTGGTGCCTCTGAAGGTTCGCTTAACTAAGGCTTATAGTCCCTAGTGAGTCGTGATTTGGTCGACTCCGTGTCAAGTTACCGGATACATTTTAATGTAATTAAACCAATTCGTTTTCAGCGTTTGTATTGGGAATAGGAACATGTATATGGTTGGAAATGGAATTAGATGCTACAGAGGAGTGCGTGGATGAATACAAGCTGATGGAAATGTATCTGAGGAGTTCAAGGACGAACCCATAATGTTTGGTCTTATCGAGTCACTAGCACACTTACCTCAAAAGCTAGTCGTTTTGTTAGCCAGTTTTAATAAAGTTTAATCCCAGTAATGGTGCCAATGATCAATACAGGTCGTAAATCTTACAGAAAGACGAATGCTTTGGCAGGCTTTCTGATGGATACGCTGACTGACACATTGATAACTCTTTGCTGTTTTCTTATTGATAAGTCATAAATTAGAACGATCACGTGGAATAAATTTTATATTAACAATACAACACAAACTCCAAAACAAGCCTTAATGAAAAATAATTTCACTGTTTTATTAACGATTTACTTTGGCAAAAACTGTACCATCATACTGTCCTTTTAATCCGCAGTCACTTTTGGACCCACCGATGATATGCGCCTGCAACAATGCATATTTCGGCTTTATTTTGCCATTTTCAGTTAAACAAGTTTTTAGACAATAACCCTCGTGTCATAATAAAGCCGATATATGTTAACTGTAACGTCACCACTTCCTTGTCCGCAGTGTCTCTTATTCTACATTTCTGTAGCAGAAATATCCAAATCACTGTAGAGCTTTGGAAGACTGACGATGCTTTGGTGCGTCTAGATCAGGTTGTCTATACATAGGGAAAATTATAGATGGCCTGAAGCGGTAGACTAAAGTTGCACGGGTATCTGCACCAGAGCTGGCTTGTTTTAGTTCGCCAATTTATGACGGTTTGCGGTTACACGGCACTTAAGACAGCCCTGCTAGCAAGCATCGAGGGAATCTTGGAACACTGCCAGCTTACTTGAGCGACTGGCGACATAAAGGAAAACGCCATGGCATTCCAAGGACGCCACTAAGGACGCCAACTGATGTGGATTATTGTTTATTGTTTTGTGTGTCAAAAAAGGCGGATTATTCTGATCCGAATCAGATTTAGTCTGTCTTTTTCTGCCCTTGTAAACGCAAACACAAATCTGATCCGGATCAGAGCCGGCTCTCAACCAGCAATTCTTGGCGGTTACATCGTGCTGAATTACACGGATCATAAAAATGTATTTTCACTATATTAAAACCATCCAGTTGAGGGCCCCCGGGCTGGAGCGCTTGTGTTATGCGGTGTACATGATACATAACACTGTCATAGTGATGTTGATTTTACAAATACAAACTAGGTTGCCATGTCCTCCCCTTTTTTAATTAGGGGTACACGTTAATTTTTTGTTGTGTTTCAGGTATGTGATTAATCAATGTGTTGGTTTCGCATGGACTCTTGTTGACTTGGTTTATTGATTTTTTTAAAAATAAATTCGGCTTTGTTATTTAAAGTGAGTCGTCTCTTTTGAAATATTGGCTAAAGTAACATACCCATACATGGCGTCTAAAACCAGTGTTTTCTTGGCATAACGTCCTGATAAATCAATGCTGAAGACTTGATTGCAATAGCTCTTATAATATACATGATCGATCTGGTTTGTTTTCTCTAACATTTCTTATATTTTTCAAAATGAGATTCTGTTTGACCTATGCGGCATTTTCTTTATTTATACCGCCTGTCTGTCACTTGCTGCGATTGATGGATAACATACGGAAAGAACAAAAAAGAAACAGAAGAGAAACACTCGAGCCGGTAATAAATTCATCAATCAATACGGTCTGTGCTTTCTGAAATATTATGGATTCGTTCCCCAAATCCAGACTTATGCAGTGGTATTTGTTGCTATTCTATGGCAATGAATGAGTTGAGGCTTCACCCTGTGTAAGACGATGTAAAATAGCACGCATTAGACTTATCAGTATAGCAACATACTACAAGGTTTGCGTTTCACCAATAGACATGCTTGCCATCTAAAAACAAACTTGGGGAAGCGTTGTGGATAAGTTGGTTGAGCGTTGAATTGTTAGGTCTGGTTCCCTGTACACGGTATAGATCGAACAATCCTGTGGAACTTGAGTATGTGAGGGAAGGCTTTCGGTGGATTCAGAGATCGGGAGGTGATTTGTATGTGCTTTTTTTCCGATTTTCAGCCATACACCGGTAACGTAATGTCGTCATATAACTGACATACTTGTTAGTGCGACGTTAAACACCAATTGAATAAATAAACTGTTAGAAAGAAAATATAGTTTGCAGTAAAAAATGGCAAGGTGGCATTTGTCATTATCGCACTAATAAAACTTCTCTGATTTAAAGGATGCCTTATCAATAATGAATAAGAAAGTGGATTTGAAAATAGACGCTTTCCATCATTCAAACACAAACGTAATTAATATAGAATAAAGTTATTGTTTAAAGAAAGGAAAAACATTCATCCCCATCGCATGCGTGACATTTTACTCGCATTGCTTTGCAATACTTCAAACCAAATTTGAAACGAAAAACTTTGCAATGTTTAGTGATATTTTCCTGTGAACCAAACAATGTTGTACTTTCAGCAAACGCTATCACTTTATGGTCAAATTTATATCCCCTTTTGGTAATTTATGAAGTGTGACTTTGTTACCACAAAGGTCCGTACATGAAATGTTCATATGTACCGATGTTAAATGGGAAATAATTCGTTTTGTGTGGCAGCGTTGGAATTGGTTGATAAGAATAGCTTCATTAATTCTCCCGATAACTGAATGGGGCTCGTGGCGTATCATGTGCAATATAGTGTTTTTACAATACACATCTTTCCCGAACAAAATATCGCCTCTCCAAAGAGGCATAAAGTTTTCCAATAACGGTTTCAAGTTGGACTGGGTTATTGAAAACTTTTTTAGATTCAGGGTTTACTAACAATTCGTTTTAAGAGTGCAGGTTAAAAAACACAAACAGATTTTTATTAGATGACATCCGACAGAGAATGAATTGATCGTTTGCAAAACACATTTCAACACCACACTCGTTTGCAAAACACATTTCAACACAACATTAGTATGGCTCATGTATGTGACAAAAATAATCTTCTGAAGCAAGTCTGAATTGATGACATATCCAAACAGATTCAATGGCTTGATGAAACACAATAATATTACACAATTTTTTCCGCATGTACTTTTTCACATATTAATGCAGGGAGCTTTCGTCTGACCTTGGTATTAAACTTGTTGAGGGAGGGGAGTGAACGAACATTCTGCAAGTAGAAGAAAACTACTTTGTTTCAAGATTGAAAGAAGCTTATCCAATCGAAAAAAAACTGCTATGAAAGACAATCCTAACTGAACATTATTATCAAAACTATTAATGAATTCAATTAAGAAACGTACAGAAAAATGGTAAAACAGTGTAGTATATGAAAGTATTACAAAACACAAAACTGTTAATATAACTGCAGTATGGATGCAAATATGAATTTTATGCAGTGTAAAGGTTTCAGCGCCAAGTTGACTGCTCTTCACTATACCTGGTGTGGATTTTTACCGCTTATGTAAGGGAACCCTGCGTAGGCTGCCGAGATCGCGGGTGTTTTTTTTTCAAAGTTTCTTCCCGATTTACCACCAGACACCGGCAACGCTAAGAAATCATTGAAGTGAAATAGGCTCATGTTCGACGTTAAATAAATAAAGAAATTAATTAATAAATAACAGTAGTAACACGTTTACTCTTAAAAAGTTGAAACTTTTTAAGAAGTTCAGAAAACATTTAGATTGATGGATGACTGTTTTGTTATGAATAACCATATCATTTGAATTCCGTGACAACGAATCCTACTGGAACATTAATCTCCGGATTAAATGGAATAACCCAAGCGAGAAGACTAACCCTTAGCCGCGAAGTCTTGGTAACCAGATTATGTGCGAAAAGGCTAGAAAAATCAATTTGCTTTTTTTAAGATATTAATTGGATACAAATATCAATTGTTTAATATAGTACATTTTCATTTCTACAAAGATCAGCCGAGGGGATAATACCTACATGAATGTTCGTGAGCCTCCGGAGAAAAAGCTGGAGGTCACTGGAGCAGGCTGAATTTTCGTCACCAGAAGCCATGAGTGATATCGCCGACCATTTGTCTGGTTAGTCTCCAGCCATGTGTGATATTAATGGAGGATCAACAACAAAACTTTTCCATTTCAATCTTACGTGCTAGACTTTACGTACGCCAAACGATTTGTCAAATGTTCCTTGGCAAGAATACAAGTTTAAAACAAACGCCCCTACATGGGCTAATGGGATTTGTGCCTTATGACAGACATAGCGTCTTTTTGGACATCAGTATGTTAAAATATTTAATATTGGCCAAATTATATATCTGACATGGAATACATTTTGACTTTCCCAACGGTTGATACTAAAAGAGTATATACATTATGATCTTTGCACGAGTAAACCTGACACGTTACATTCATACTTAAAAAGGCTAGTATCTTTCTCGAGATCGAGTAATGACAAGACATCGGTGGTGGTGTAGTAGTACTGTTACTGTAAAAAGTGCGCTGGACAACAAATCGTCTAAAATTTACTACTAACTTATTTAAAACTAGAGATAACGGATTGTGGCAGGGCCGATTCAATTTGAAGTCATTAAAATGCCGAATAATAAATATATAGTTGTGACGTTATAAACCTAGTCGCAAACTGCACACAGTGATAACTGTTTTATATGCTCTACAAGATGGCCATCCAGTATCTTAGAGTCAAAGACTTAACGGAAGGGAGAATTGTTTGATTATCTTTTTAGCAAGGGGTATCTCTTGGTCCAATGAATGCGACCCTCTCTTTATAACACGCTCAGTGAACAAAATCTATCAGTCTGAAGCAGACCAAGATATCAAGTCCCTTTCTGTCAGCTGAGAGTGTAAATGCTGCGTGATTGGAATTAATTGGAAGCTGTATGTTGGACCCTTGTGTGCCACAAGCCGGTTAATTTGAACTGTCATCGCCATGTGATACGCCTTTGATCCCGATACATTACAAGGCAGAGACGTCTACAGCCCAACGACTGTGACGCGCACTCCATTGATGTAAAGTTCAAGGTCTTGAATGTGAACCTTCCATAAAAACACTCGCAAAAGTGTACAAAACGCTTCAATTTATTCATTAATATGTTTATTTGTTTGATTTGGGTTTTACGCCGTATTCAAGGTTATTTCATTTATATGACGGCGTGCCAGCCCAATCGTCGAATGAAACCACCTTTAACGATACAGGCAACCTGCAAGACAGGACAAAACATTCTCATTAAAAAAAGGACACCACAACAAATTGGCATCCTCTGCCTCTTAGATCAGAGAGCCCCAAGGCACGGGAAGCTCCCACCCAACCGCCCGCTATTCATTGATAAGAGTGTTGTTCGACTTTGTACTAAAGGGTATTTTCGACTTTGTATTGCCGGTGTATGGTGGAAAACCGGGAAAAAACATCGAACAAACCAAACAGCGATCTATGCAGCAACCGCAAAGTTCCCTAATAAACCTACGACCTAAAAACCTTGAAATCAAACAACCCAGCAACACCATATTGTGTTTTAGTACACCTTTTTTGTCCATAAAAGTAACGTTTCGGTAAAAATATTGTAATTAGCACGGTGAAAAACAGGAAAAAAACAAACGCCCGGGATCTCAGCACCACTGGAAAACTTCCCGGATATACGTAAGGTCGACAAGGCGTACCTACAAAAATATTGAATCACATATTTGAAAACATTGCTTTGATCAAATCTGTTTAAAAAAAGTGCTTTCGTATCAAGTAAAAATCAAAGATATTCATATCTGTACCAAATATATTGTCTTTTTTTTTCAAAGATACGTTCTCAAACTAATTCCTTCATTAAAGGGCCAATCCTAAGGAAATTTTGAAGAAATTTCTACAAAAGCCAGAAACATTAGCAGCATCGACCTGGCGGAAAGATGTTGTTGCAAAAGATTGTCGTTTTATCTTCTATGCAAGTGTGTACTGTCAGTGATCGGATGTGTCATTTGATGCCTTATTTGTGGGATGGTTGGTGAGTCACGCAATATTGATGATTTTTTATGCAAAATTATTTATATTTTATCATATTTTATCTGTGAGTAGAATAAACTATAAATATCTTTATCCTCCTACGACAGTTTGAAATCAAAACAATCTTTTCTATGCTTTATAAAGATTCACTTAAGATAACCATTTCGTGGTATTGAAATGTGACGTCAACAGGATTCAATATGTCATGGGAATAGGCTTGTCAAACAGATCAACACAGAAGATAAAAGTCATGTTGACAACATTTGGCCATTGTGTTTATTTTCGCTTCAATTTTCTTACAATCCGACTGCGTATGTTCTCTGATACGAATGATACGATTTTACTTGATTCTGATACCCCCAACGTGGCCCGACATGCGTACATTACACCCACATATGTTATGCTCGACTGGACACTTCACAGTCAGAGCCAGTTCCTACCTCATTCATAATTGCACCTTTTATACACGAAATGTTATTCTTTCATGGGTACCCAATGTTTGTTACTACTTTGCTTTCCATCTCATCACACGTCATAGATGCTTCATAAAAGGATACAATGTCACGAAATTTATCACCTGTTTCAGGGCGTGTTGTGAAATAAGTGAGCGTTCGGTGGTACGTGGAATAAACATTTTTGTTTAAATCCCTTCTTGTAGTAGATATAGCACAATTCCCACTTATTCCGGGTCATGTGATCAGGAACTATTAAATCATGAAGTTATGCATTTTTCTCCCATGATACATGCATGTCCAAAGAGGCCTACTTTGTACAGAGCAGTAATCATAGCGCGCATCAAGTTGTCACT
>JAVFBZ010136233.1:0-15958 GCA_032466195.1 Katharina tunicata
AACTTCTGCATTGTTTAGTTTTTATTTTATGTCGTTGCAAACATGTGGTATCGTTTCTTTTGGACACTAGTTTATAATAACCTGACACTGCAGACGCCAGCTGAAATCCCTTCCTCCATTCATTTTGGCTACATATGTGTAAACTGTTTGAGGTTAGTTTGAAAGCAAATTATCTGTTTTTTCTTATACAATTGTCGTGCGATTTCATTAACCCGTCGCTTTACAGGCGAGTTGCACTTGACAAACAACGCACACCTTTTTATCTGCTCACTACTAACATTTGTGATGGTATTTTTCCCTTTTTATTACGAGACGTCCATTATGACACAAGGAAAACAAATAATACACATTTAATTTTTTTTTAATATTGGTGTAGTTGGTAATGCTTTAGAGTTAGTATGGCGTCATTATTTCTCTCAAGTATTGTTGTAAGATTTAATCGATGGTTCGAAGCAGTATGGAATGGCACGCTTGTGTAAAAATCAGTATGTTTTGTTGTAATTTAAAAGGGATTGTGTTTTATCAAAAAGAACTTAAGACATTACCAACAACAATTACTATTGTTTTCGATCGATTAGAGCTGTGTTTCCCATGTTTTAAATCATAAGTTGTTATATATTATTAGTAGGAGTTACAAGGAATTAAAACACAATAATGATGATTTTGGTAATAAAATAGAATATTTACTTGAATCAATCAATTAACATTTAATCATTTAACAACTGAGCGGGTATATACCAACATAAGCTGGTTTGTTTGATTGGTGTTTTTTACTTATATTTCGACTCTGCGTTGCTGATCCAGATGAATAATCGCGTGAAAACAACACCGCGATTTTTGCACGAAACAACCATTAAGCACCTAATGTCGATGAGAGATCTCGAACATCTGTGTTCAAAATTATATTAACTCTGCTATGGTGTCATTGTTGAAGAAAACCCTGTACTGCCAGAAGGCTGTCATGAAATGTGAGACCGTCGATAGTATATTTATCTCAGATTTGATCCACAATTACACGGGGTAAAACGTCGGGTTCGTACTCGCTTTACGTGATGTAAGAGAGCTGGGCTTTTCAGGATGGGAAAAATTGATAATCAACAAAGACGAGTCGATTTTGTGTTGTTGTAAGCGGATGTGTTATAGCACAAGGGATTTGGGTTATATGGAAAAATTCTTTATTAAAAATTGCAGAAGAGTTGGCCCGAGTGTAGTTAATTGTTTACATGCTTACCTTCCATGCAGGCGTCCAACAAGAAATTAACCAGTTAGTTCTGCCTTTAACACAGTAAAACTTTAAATGTCGCTGTCCAGTCATCAAAACGCTCACAAACTTATAACACACTATCGGACAAAATTTTATGAATAAAATAACAAATTACAATTTTTTGGATCTGTTTGTTTGTTGTTTTATTTTATTGTATTCAATGGTGTTTAATATTGAACCTAATACAACGGCTACAGCGAAGTGAAAAAAAAAAGATAAATTAAGCGTTTTTTTTTTTACTTTTCATTGTTGCATAACTTATGCATAGAAAACAAAAACTAAAGAGTTAAGTATTACATATGATTTACCAGTTGTAAAGGTCATACTGTCATACTTAGAACTGGATGAACATTATCTTTCCAACAACAAAAACACTACAGAGACCTCACATTTTATGGGTGTGTTAAGAGTGTATGTCTACTGTTGGAATACAGCACTGTCATATAGGTGAAATACCCTTGAGCACGGTGTTAAACACCAATCAATCAAAAAAAAAAAACATTCGTAAAGATGCGTTTTGTTATTTGTAGTGTTACTGCTATATATACAAATAAATAACGATAGCCTTTCAGTACCACTATATATATCAAGTGTCCCATTCAGCAACCAATGGATCTCAGTTTAAATAATAAAACATGGTGGGCGTTTGCACAGAATATCAGAAAAAAAAAAACAGTCCGTTAGCAAGCCTAGAAAATATTAAACGGGACATCGCTTGGCTATATTATAAATCAAAACGACAGAATGATGAAAGCAGACATTATATGTTCTTGACATTTACCATAGCAGACAGCGTTGTCGGCTCACCCTGAGACGCTTGGCTAATCTGATAAGTTATGACTTGGTTATTGTATAGATTGTTGTACCGATTGGAGCGTTAATTTATTAATACGATGATTAATTGATTGATCGTTATATTGATCTATAAGCGAGGGGTTATCGGAGAGTGTCAACCGAGCGATCGATCAAATTACAATCAATCAATCCATTAAACAATCGATCGTATATTTCGCCAGGAAACCCATTACACGTTTCTCAATTTTAACCAGTCAGCCTAGCATGCCCCGTTCATAAGCACCAACCACACATAAAGAAAGATTCGCCTCAGCTGGTCAACCGTTCTCTGTATCCGGTATAGGTTCGACCCACCGCGTTGACATTCGGTATTTATAAGATAAGTTTTTTGGTAGGGATGGAGATCGCAGGGTGTTTTTTACGAGGTTTCTTCCCCGTTTTCCAACACATACCTGTAACGCAAAATCGTTATGTAAGTGAAATAACCTTGAATACCCCGTGAAACAACAGTCAAATAAATAAATAAATCCAACACAGCGGAGAAAAAAAGGAAAGTGTTTGTTATATGCAGTATAGATGACTAGAAGGTACGAAAAAACATGCTAGCAATCAGGCAGTAATCGGGCTCTAGTCTACCTCCCACTGAGACCTCAAGGTATTAACTCGGTCAGAAGAGCTTTGTCTGCGAATGGCGCAGAGCCGAAAATTAATATTCGCAAAATCACTCCACATGAGTCTCTGGGTACTTGGAATAGTTCGAAAGGATGCTTCTGAATGCCGATATGAACAAGACCAGAGAGAGCGGCTTAAACATATACTCACTACTATAGGAGAATGAAGTCGCCGGCCTAACGATTCACCACGATCTATATGTATGGTCAGGGCTAAATGAAAGTGAGCCGGCGAGTCCTTCTAGAAGCACATGTTAACGCGATCAGCTCTCCGGCAACGCGGGACACAATTCACTGATGTAACTGGGGAGACATTGATGTGCCGAGAATAGGGAAACTGACATCGCCATAATGAGGTCGAATTATCTGACCTGTAAGTGAAGGGAGTCCTTGCCGAGTCCTTGGCATGTTCTCTGCGTCCAGGCCGCATTCCAGCGAATAGATTCCGCCTCCACGACATATTGACGTATTGAAATTCCGTTATATCTGAGGAGATAAATCCTATCACCGTATGTTCGCTAAACTTGATTTCTGCATAGTCTCTTCGGCTCACAAAACATGGTAGAACGGATTATGAAATACAACGATCTGTGTTATATTGTCCCCAATAGCCGTCTCTCGATGTTGCTATAGATTCACTGTGTGCCAGCATGTTAGCGATCAGGCGGTGACACTGACTGGGAAGGGATGATATCGATGCAGTGTAGCAAGGAAGACAGTTGTTGTAGGAGCACTAGTTAAATCGGAAGGCAGATTACACTGATCGGAACGTTAACAGTCGAGGGCCGTGTGTTTATGCGCCGGGTTGTGGATTGAAGTAAAGGTCGTGCAGGTGGCGGTGTGTCTGTCAGTCACGCTATTGTTACTGCTGTCGATAGCACATCTGCTGCATCAAATGCGCCGGCATATATGCGCTTCACGAAACACAGTCTGTTTTATATATCAAGTAGCGGTCTGCGCTGTGTTTGCAAAATGTTACAGATTGCAAAAAGTGTATAGCAGAATTGCGAGTATGGTCCATACGTTGTCTCCAAAGTTCAGTTTTGTGTGGCCATATCGAAAGGAGTTCTTGCTCGGAGCTCTATTTTTACAACATGACAAGCGTGCTAGCCCGAGGCCGGAAGAGCAGCGATACAAGCATCACTGTGAAATACACACCGTGTGCTAAAACAGAGCCCAGCGAGGACGACGATCTAGAAGAGATTGCCATCGTCAGTGGGAATAACGAAAAAGGATCCTTGCATGAGCATAATTCGGCAAATCAGCGTAAAGATGGACATAATTCTGGACCTGTTATTACGGCAAATGGTCCTCGGATCATTTCCAATCTGGGCCCCTTCCAATCGCCCTCTGATCGAACCAAGCTGATCGGACAACGTCTCAGTTCCAGTGGTACCGGCGTAATAAATATATCCTCTCCGGTATATTCTGGAAAAGTCGTTGAGCAGAAATCCAAATCTACTTCCAAACAAAGTCTCCTGGAAATAGTCAGCACGAAACTGGATAGCGTTAAACACAGAGGACGTCACTCGCGGGACGATCATATCCTCATGAACAAGACTCGATCCAGCGAGACTGTGACATCTAAAGGAATTAGAAAGATACGAAGAAAGGAACTCACTGAAAAATTCGGCAAAAAGAATCAAAGGTTTGAAAACATAGATTCGTCAACAACCAGTACAGAGAAAGATGGTTGTAAATGGACGTTTGTCTTTGACCCCTCAGGCCGCTTGTGTTACTGGTGGTCGGCCGTGGTCGGGATAGCTTTTCTTTATAATTTCTGGGTCATCATATATCGCTTTGCATTCCAAGAAATCGACAGTTCTAATATTGGGATGTGGTTCACTCTCGACTACAGTGCGGATTTACTTTATATTTTAGATATAGCGTTTCATTTCAGAACAGGTTACTTAGATGAGGGGGTCTTGCAAACAGACAGTACCAAATTACGGGTGCATTATATGAATTCGGCAATGTTCTATATCGATTGTTTATGCTTACTGCCTTTGGATTTCTTATATCTTTCCATTGGATTTTACTCCTTACTTCGAGGATTCCGTTTGGTTAAAGTGTACAGATTCTGGGCGTTCTTGGATAGAACTGAACGCCATACTAATTTTCCTAATTTTATTAGGACTTGTTCCCTTCTCCATTATCTGTTAGCTCTATTTCATTGGAATGCCTGTTTATATAAAATCGTATTACGGAATAATAACTCGACGACGTGGTCATTCCCAGAGGAAGATATTGTGTTAAAACAGTACCTTCATGCGCTTTATTGGAGTACCCTAACCTTCACCAACGTTGGGGGCCTACCGTCTCCACACAGCATAGAGGATTATTTATTTGTAGTATTTGAATTAATTTGTGGGCTTTTACTTTTCGCCACAGTTCTTGGACATATTGCTAACATCGTTGCAAGTGTTAGCGCGGCAAGGAAAGAATTTCAAGGTAAGTTCTGCAACCGCTACTTTCGTCATTTTATTTTCACTTGAAGCAATACGGTTAACACGTTATATGAAAATATAGTCACGTTTATGTAACGCTTTAGCGCTACAATAACAAGCATAAACAGTGAAATGTAAATCATTTGTTTAACAGCCAATTTGTCATCTTCTGCGTGTCATAAAATTTGCTTTAGTGTGTCACACTGTGCGCAAGTACCGGTAGTGTTATTCCGAAAACTGAGACCCCTCAAAGTTGTTTGACGTTTCGACATTTTATTTTGTCATTATCATAGATTCATGGTGATGACAAAAAAACGTGTAAAAAAGTCGACCAAATACTAAGTTCGCCGTGTTCGAAATAACACTAGTGTATAATAGTACACTTATCAGCCGAGGTCTGTAGGTTATATTTAGCTACATATGTGACGATTCTGTAAGCTTACCATGTCATGTCATGCTAAATTGTTCGTTCTCGAGCAAACAAGTTTACGTTTGTTTAGATTGACACTAGATTCTAATTTTCAATTAAAAACTGGCTTTCTTTTTACATGACTTCAATAATACGTGGTCAGGCCCAAACGCGATGGGATTGTTTGGCTGATAATATATTAATATATTCCCTATCATAATATCGTATATTGATAGCGTTATAATGATAGCAAATTCATTACTGCCATCTGGCGCTATTTGTGATTTAGCTTTAGTATGTAGCATGCAGAATATTACATAGCACTAACACACAAACTACGTATTAGCTGCTCTAATGGACGTACAAGGCATACACGCCTTGTTGTATAGTACAAACACAACATATGTTTAACGTTTGTGCTGTTTTTATATCATCATGTCAAATATTGAAGACTGGTACATATATAGGGTGTGATATCTCCACATATAAACAAACCATGTAATTGTATTAAGACAGTCAGCTTATTATAGACTTCCTACTCAAACCGATGTTATTTTTTGTACTAGAACTATACAGGATTGTTTTACACAACACTGGTTTGCTAATATCATTCACTCTTCTAGGTATTATATGTATACTGTGCTTAAAGATAATTTTTGTAGAGAATGGTTTTTGGACATTAGTGGACTTTTCAGTTATTGATTGGTACGTACTTTTTGTAGATTTCGTTGTGGTTTTCACGGTTTAAACGTTGAAACTGGCAGATACTCAAACATACCACGTAATGATATTTTTTTTTTATGTTTCGTAAATCTTCGGTGGATTATGAATATCATTTTCTTCTATGTTTTATAGAGAACTCTGAAAGAAACACTTGACAAAATATTATTGTTCCTGGCAAACTGCATACAAATTTAAATGTATAATGAATCCAAAAAGTAGGCGATAATTTTTACCTGTTAGTACATTCATTTTTGAATCGATTAAGTATTGAGCTAAACTATTAAATTGACTAGCACTATTAATAGCATCTGGTTGACCCACTATTTAAATGCATGTATTTGTGTAATATGGGAGAGGAGCCTTACGGCTCGGTATCAATAAACAAACGTGAGCTAGTATAATGCTAACTCGTCTCCCACATGACAGAGAGTTCAATCTGTGTTTTGTATTCAAAGTAGCGAGCCATAGATAATGCACATGGGGCGATTGCATGTTCATCATATTTCATTTGTATCTGTTACGATGTACCTCATGGCAATGGGGGGTATTGTGGATGGGACACCGAACATGTAGAAAGGTGCTGATTGATATAGAGATGGCGGGTATTTTAATGATGTTCGGATACCAATCGTTCTCGCCATAAAAGTGAAATACCATTGAACAAGACGTTTAACACTAATCCCTTGACCTATACCTAAAATGATGATATCCCTGATCGAATGGTAGATTCATATACCTATACCGCACATCACTGTTTTTATTAATGTAACATGATGACACTGGTTACGAGCATTATGGTATGGCGACGATATTTCTAAAGCACGCCATTCTACAATGCTTCTGGATGCAGTGGTATATACACCAATGATTGACAAAAGGGCATGGTTGAATTACCAAAAAGTAAATCTATAGATTATTTATATCTAGACTTGTTTGATGCCATGACGACAACAAATAACAATAGGCTTATGTGAATGAAATTGTTGTGTTCTATAAAGCTCACGTTCACTTAAATTAAATAATTGACGTAACAAGACACCATTGTTGCAAAAGAGGTTGTCATTTTCTAAACGTATATACCTATGGTAATTTTAAATTCGGTTGCTGGTGTATTGATTCGAACGATGTAGGATCAACATAAACACATCTTTTACTGGGAATATAGAACAACTCAATAAACACAGCAAAGAACAGAACACTAAATGTATACACGTTGTAGTTCAAACATCGCACACCAGTAGTATGTATGGTGTTTATTCCTGGTGGGATTTCATCCATAGAAACAGGACACCCGTATATGATGTCAACCCAGAAAATCTCAAAGCCCATACCCAGGTATTTTTATTTCGAACAACTCGCTGTTTAACAGAAACACCTGTTCACGTTTTTCATTATTGCACAAACACTATCCCTGTTCGGCGAAGCATATCATCATGTTGCTCATAAATGCAATATCTACTAAACCATATGTTACATGCTCGATATTCAGTTTTACATATATCTGAACCTATACACCAAATTAAACTATGATGAACAGTTACCCATAAAGAATGTGCGGTGCTTTCTTGTTTAACGAAGACACGTGGTTGAAGTTCTTTTCGTTATTAATCAATTTTGCTACTTTTCATATATTTTAAATGCCCAATACGTGCTTTGGGAAAACACCTGTGATGCAACAACGTTTAGAAATAAACCCAGAAACTAACCTGGAGCGTGTTTCAGCAGAACTAGAAAGTAGATTCAGTTAAGATACACAACAATTGCTTTAAAGGGTCTAAGCATATCGCTCGACACGTTGCGCGGAAAATAACCCAGAAATTGTTTTCTATGAAGTCTCTGGATAAAATGTCTCAACTTGCACATGCCTCTGACAGAAGACACCATAAATTGTTTTATTAAGTTATGCCAACGTTTTTATAGCAGATGTTTAATAAAATTATATATTTTCGATATTATTATTTTCTTCCTTCTTTTCTGACTTATTTATATTGTAGTGTTACTTTTGGTGTATAAAAATGTATATACAGCCTACAACCAATACTACTACCATACGCAGCATATGTTCCGAGCTCATTGTCAGCAGTATTGTGTAATATATACATGGGTGTGACCTGCTAGATTAATATCAACATACCTGCTAATAATTTATTAACCAGATTAAATAATATCATGGTGCGCGAAAGTTATATTTGCTACACATCTACGTCACATTGTGATATTTTTTTTCATAGTAACAATTACGTGTTATATTGGGAACCATATTCACACCTGGGCGAGTGTCTATTGCTAGCCGGGGGCATGCAGGTTTATAGCATGGCGTAATATGATTTCTTTCAGAGGAATAGTATGATCTATGAGAGGTAATCCAAAACTGATGAATTCTTTGCCCAAATTATATAGCTCATTTCAACTGCATGTTTTGCTATAACAAGCGCATCCACAGGTAATAGGTCCTATTTCCCAACGGATAAATCATTTTCAAATTCCAAACGAATGGGTCTTTATATATCAAGGATTTTGGCATTTTGGACAACAACTGGTTTAACGCCCTCCCTGACCCGACCTCCCACACTAGAAAAGACAAACAATAAAAACGAAGGAAAACATAATATCGCTATTCCCTCGATTTCCAGCATCACTCCCCAACCTGCCATGTGTCACCCATGGCGGGTCACCGAGGGCGGCACACATCTTGTGTCGGATAAAAAAAAACCCCTAAAAACAATGAGGCCTTGCTCAGATTTGACTCAGTTGCGTAATAAAGACTTTCAAAAAACGTTTGAAGCTGGATTGTTTGTGTTAAAATGATGCATTTTGAATCTAAATTCCTATACGTAAGGTATAGATTCTTCCATGTTGGCGCTTTTATCAACCTATCAAGCAATTAATCAGTTGTCATCGGTCTAATGTTGTTTAATTGTCCCCCGATGCGTATAATTAGTCACGATTCACAGTTCAGCAGTATGTGAAGTTAATATACGCCGCAGGTTTTACTGTAAATTGGCCTCATTTTACATTCATAAAGTGTTTTACTCGACGTATCCCTTATGATATTCTTAAATAATACACTATCAGGTAATTCGTGCGACACCCTGTCTAATTGCACTTAGATATATAGCATGGTACGATTTTGAAATTTTGTTAACTTTTTATAATTTTAGTATCTGTTATCACACCAATAAAGGGCACACCACACCGTGGGTGTAAAACGTCAAACAATCAGTCACAACGACCTTTTAATAAAAGTATAATATATTGATATTATTCATTAAATGTTGGGTCTAAATCATATTGTAGACCAGTCGGCTGAGCTGTGTGGCATGTAAGTGTTTTGTTAAGAGTTTTACTCTCAATTATCCCATATAATAACCGTTAATGTATTAAACCGTTAATCAAAAGCTCAGTTTTATATTAGGTAAGGAAGCAGTGTTGTTGTCAAAAATATATTGTGTGTTTCTTATATCATCATCTCTTAAACACATATATCTTAGGTTATATCTTTTCAAATATGTTACCTGTGTAGCGCATTTTACCAGTTTTCCAACAGAACGAACCCAAATTACCATTGCAATACTGCACATTAAAAAAAGATTGAAATATCGATTCCCAAATTAGCCCCAGTCTGCAACATTTGCAGAAGTAGAATACCTTCAGTATCAGAGTGTTATCCAAATAAAACGAAAATATTGTTAACGGCCACTTTCTAAAGGACACAAATAAAATGACATTAAAAAATGTAACCAAAGCCTCAATTCAGTACTTATGTACATTATAGTGTTCTGATGTTTATAAACTATTTGACTTACAGGTAATAGATCACTCGGAAGCCATCAAGTGTACTGCGCACATCGTCTCGGACGTGCTACGATCATCGCCATTTTGGCCGGAACTTTTCCCCAGCCTATGGTTAAAACTGCCAACTAGACAGATCCCACAGTTTCTATTTGTTTTACATTCAAAACATTATTTACTCCTCAACTAAACATTGTGCCTATGAAGCCATTTTCAATTCTCTCGATTACCCCATGTTTGTATATGTGTTTATTGTTCACATGGCGGTAAATAGGCTTTCGGCGAATAAAATGTATCATTTTGAGACATATTCATACACCTATCATGTCCGATTTTAGAGATGACAGCAAACTAACGAGAAACCACGCGAGGTTTGGCCGGTTGGGTAATAGATACGAAAACATGTGCTGCTACACTATAAACTAACAGTTGATAATTTACCTACTCTGTTTTAGAAAACAGTACAAATGATTTGATGTGATCGAGAATAAGCCCCATCGGTAGGAATTTAATACCAACAACTGTGAACTCTCCCAAGCAATCCTGCCTCCACTGTTCGGCACAGCTTCATAGCATAATAATATGAGTGTCACTGCTAAGTTTTTGGTGTGTCAATGTAATGAACTGTTGTCGCAAAGGTGACGAATGAATTGCACAGTGATTTCTTCTTCTGTACGGCACCAGTGTCGACAGACACATCCCTTGAGCAGCTCTTCAAAAAATGACGTCAATAGCGCAAGACTGACAAGACCGCTTTAGGTACCTAGCGTCCCCTTTTACACCTCATTACGCTTTCCATTCACTACAAAAAAACAGCTTGATAATAATTAATTATTAATGCAGAACTATAAAACGTATGAAAATCAATGCGATGTTCGGTGTAGCATTATGCGACTAGAGTAATTGCTGATGGACTGAATTTGCCCTCAATGGGTATTCCATGTAAATGGTTAGTACAAATGTGGTAATTAACCGACAATTCGTCAATGGTGTTTGCTTTTCATTCGCATTAACGTAGGTATATTACAGTGACAACATATATGGACCGTGCGGAATTGTTTTTATTATCATGGTCTTTATTCTCGTGACGGAAATCGTTTGTTAATAAAGACAAGTTGCAATTTACTATGGTGAGTAAAATAAACATATTAGGAGCGACCGCAGATAGATGGATGCTGTTACGCTGAAGTATATACTGCTCTGTATGGTACTTACATATAGTGCTGTTTGCATGGGATCGTATCGGGGAATAAATCATATAGAATGTACCTATGTATACAAATTTCGGTATGTGATGTTCAAGTAAATGCCCACTGATGGGGATGTGAAAAGACGAGGGTAGAATGCTTCTTTTGTCGTCGTTCTGGAGCTATCTTTATATGTTATTAGTTCATACCTCAGGGCTCTGAACCATCGCCTGTTTTATTATGGCAGCATGCCCGCCATTTTCCAAACGCGTCTTTTGTTTCTTTTTGGTGCAGGTATAATGCCTACAAACGTGGGCCTGCTTTCTCAATTTTAACTAGAATATAATTACTTTATATTTGTGCTGACGTTTGTACATCGCCCTGTATTCAAACTTCCTGTGCACTGGTGTTTGCTGGGTAAAACGAACAACTCGAGCCGATTTCCTGTCGTGCTATTGTTGGCAATTGTGATTGGTCTAAAGTGTATTTGTTTGTAGCTAGTGATGTTGATGGCTGTTGTGTTCAACCATGGGGCGGACATGCTTGTAATGTGGGTGTAACCATTTTAAGTACAACGTAAAACCCCGACCAAACAAATAAGTATAGAAGTATAGATCATGCGTATGTCTGAAAACAGTGATATCGAATGTATTGCTTCATTTCCACAGCCTCATAATGTACCGTTCACATATTTGTATTCATACATTCGTCATTAAATCATTTTATTCGCTCATTCATCATTCATTCGGTCGTTTTCTTCGTTCTTTCATTTAGTCGTTTGTTCGTTTTTTTTTTCTCAAATATACAAGGATTCATATATATTAAAATTTCCAACCACTCGAACATTGGCCTGTTTAATTATTTCTTATTCACATGTGTTTCGACGTGTTAACTCTAATACACTCCAGTGTTTCATTTAAATGTGCGAAAACTGTTCTTGGTTGTTATATAATTAAGTTGATTATGTAACGAGTAGATGAATCGACTTCATTAGCACAACTCGAACAGATTCAAGTTGACACTTAATGTTTACCATAAATAATCTAGTCTTTACTTACGTTCCACAAAATGAGATGGAAAGATATTTAAGCTTTACGAACCTTGTTTACTCTGTAAAACAATATTTGTTTCTACTTCACACAAAAGTTGTGATTTTATTGCCACCATAAGAAACTAATACACTGACACCTTATCCTACAATGTTATAAATATTGCAAAGCCATAAAGTTAAAGGGTAGAAAAGATTAGATAGGCTACAGCAATGCTAAAAGACAGATAAATGTACTACGAATAGGATGACGAAGTGGATATACATCGTATTGTTTTTCGTCCGCTTTTCGTCGTATTTTAATTTATTTCGTTCGGATCGGGGCGTACCAGCTCTTTGAGTGAAATAACCCATCTTCAACACCGCTGAAAAGAAAGCAAAATACAAGAAGTTCACAGGACGCCAACAACAAATGGCTTAATGGTCTCCGTCACATGGTATCATACACCCCGTTTTAAGACGTTACCATATTGATCACATGTTTTGAAAACAATGTCCAGCCGATAATGGTCGGGTTAACACGTTGTAAGATAGTTTTTTTAACGCATCAATGGATGCCCAGTTGAACTACTTCGACAAACTTGGTCATAAAACTACGTCGGCGAGTACTTTACAATTTGACTGCAGAGTTATTGGCATTAGATGAGACCGCAGCAGTTACTAAACCTGTTTTATTGCTCACCAGAGAATACGCATTGCTGATTCGTTCAATATTTTATTATGTCAAAGTTTGCTAGTGGCAATTGGTCAAGGTCGCGTTTGTGTTTGTTTTGTTGTTGTCGTTTGCTTGGACAGTGGGCATTTAACAAGTTCCTTATGTATTGTGACGTTATTACAATTGCTGTTTGGAATTGACATCTCATCGACATTGCCATCATCGGCATTACAATCTATCAAATAAAACGTTTTGACCGATTTTAACTCTTTGGTTAGTTTATAAATGTCTAGGCGGGTTGATATCAAAAGGAAACATTTTCTGATGCTGAAGGGAACATACAATGGAATTCTTTCGCGACATTTTTGTCAGCTTGTAATTTGCTTTGTGCCCTGCATAGTTTTGCCCAGCGTCGTGTTAAAGATTAACCCCTATAAAAAACATGTTCTATGGATTACTTTTGTCTTAGACTTATTCTGTGTCTTTTGGAAGTTGTGTTGTGAGTGTACCGGGTAATACATGTGAATCAGTGAACATATGAAAGTAAAGCTTCATCACACGTCTTAAGACTATGCATAGAAAAAGCTATGCTTGTTACTTTCCAGACAGGAGGTTATTCAGTTATTGGTTCTATTTTGATTAAAATGGCAATGACTGTCGGTGTGATTTTATTATAGTATGATTAATTGTGGCTCAGGCATGCTCATTGATTCCGGTACAAAATCCTAAATAATAACCTTTTCTCTATACATGTATATAACACAGTTTGATTGTACTGATAGGATACACTATGTATTAATATTTATAGTGATCTTATGCACTGCATTAAGAGGATTAACCATCCATCGATTACTCCACAATCACACAAATACATACATTATATAAAGTTAATAAATACAACCAAATATGTTTGTGAACAGAAAGGGTGCATACGGACACCATGGACAAAAGATACTTTAAGATATTGACGGCATAGCAGCCTGTAAAAATTAAACTTTTTGAAATGACTCAAGCATCCCGATAACCCTTATATGTTATATGTTGAAACCGTGAGCAGTACAAGGTTGATCCGATGCACGACGTAAAACTAAAGCCAGTTTAATTAATAAGGTTGATTGAATTACTTTGTTCACATACATGTAGAAGTTATAGTACGTCACGTTTCGGTGCTCAAATCTGACGGTGATCGAAATCGGTGTTATATCTAGTTGATGTAAGTTGAATAATTAAAAAAACTGAGTAAAAACCTTGAATTTGTAGGTGTCATAATAAATTGTCACGATATCCTCGCGAAAGTCCACACGACCATGGGGCATGTTTAAGACCTATCAATTACAAAGATTTTGGTGAAGTTTTAAGTTATGCCATTACACATGTTCATACAATCAGAGCCATTATATCCTAATGTGGACTTCGTCAGACAGCCAGGGGATAATAACTGTTGACTCATATTTCTCACCATTTCCACAGCTACTGCCACTATTTCATGGTGACAGTGTAGTCACTTTAGTTTCACATTCTATTTTTTCAGTTTACACACTTCATAATATAACGTCAGTGCCAAAGATGTGTATGCGGAGGCACCTTCAGTACATTAGCCAGAATTTGACTAATGTTACTTAAGCGCGCCTCTGTACCAAAACTTGGCCCAGATATATATATTTGTAAGTGACTCAAATTTGTTAAAAAACAATCATCGATAAGCCTAGAATTACAAAACGCAGTAAAAGCGATTGAGGAATGAAGAACGAGCCAAAGACCTAATGGTTATATCTATTATCAAATAGTGCTGATGGCTTACGCCAACCAAACTATAAACTCGTTATGAATTGGTTGCCAATGTTTGTAGTTGTTTTTTATCGCTTACAAGTACTAGATGTGCATAGCATCGCATGATGTGAGCCTACATATGCAAACAATGCACTCGTCGTGCCAACAGTGTTGGATGAACATATTACATTAAAAGGAAAAAAATAGCGGTATATAATATATGATTTGTTTATCATGTTAGGCACAATCTTTTCTATACTTAAGTATAACGGTTCTATGTATTTCCTGTGCCATAATTAGGCTAATATAAATTTACAATTGATGACGTCACAGACTTGTGTATAGAAACGTGTGTTCCATTAAAATAAAAAAAAATCGAATCTCAAATATCTTTCCGGGCCTCTAATTCTTCCAAAGCGGAACTATAGTGCCGTTAAGCTAGGCGTACGATAAAATACTCAAACTTACGAAGTGTAATTTTATTGCATCAGTCTCAGAATTAGTTTGTATACAGGTTGCTGATTTGTTCAGGACAAATTATCTCCAACGCGATGCTTTTAAAAGACCACCGTATCTCAAACTTGTATTACCTGATATAAACAGTTTTATATGACTGAAGGGCCTATTATCTTATGTATACAGTTTCATGCGGCTAGAAGGCCCGCAAACCTTAAAACTACTCTGTAGAAGATGTTCGCTAATTGATTAACAGTGCTAGAAGATAAGGGGTAAAAATCCGAACTAGAGGTGACATAAAGGAGGTATATTGACGTCAGACGAACCCCAGACGCCAATGTGAGTGTCTGAAAAATGGGATTTTACCGATAGCCTGAAGCCAGCAACCTTTTTGGAGTAATCTGCCTTCGAACACAGACTAGAACTAGACACTTTGCCTCGATGTATAAATGTACCAAACTGTTTGAAATGAAAATTGTAGCTTCAGATGAATACATGTTTAGGAAAAAAACGTCTAAACATACATTCAGAAGTCGGTGTTTGCCGGGTAGCCTATAATCGGGTTTAATAATTTATTATTTTTATGTTTTGAGCTTGGACGTTTTTCACCATGGTTGAGTCTATCGTCGACGTTTGACTATCCTGTCGGGATATTATTTTCTTTTAGTGGGTTGAAAATATTCGAGTTTATACAATTGTGCAGACTCTTTCCTCAGGACCCTCATAGTCAGGTGCCAACTT
>JAVFBZ010136233.1:16058-27748 GCA_032466195.1 Katharina tunicata
TAGTGGGTTGAAAATATTCGAGTTTATACAATTGTGCAGACTCTTTCCTCAGGACCCTCATAGTCAGGTGCCAACTTGTCAGCAGTAATGACTTCAAAAGAAAGGTGCGTTCGCAAAACACAGGCATTTTGTTAGCGGGCATCACGGATATATAAAGTAGGTTGTATACATGATTAAATGCTTCCAGGTGTTGGCGTCGTTGCCGAGCAAGCCCGTGGGGGTCAGAACACATATTGACGTAAACGCTTAATATTCCTACAGACACTTGCTTGAATATGTGTATACATGTTCATAATTAAACAAACTATGACAATCTCTATGCCAAACATCAGGAATATGTTCGTTATATTTTGTTCATAAATTTTTTCACTTTGTGCTTCTACTTTGGGAGAGTATACTTCATATTAATTCGATTGAAAATGAAAATGGTGCGGACATTTTTAGGGGATGTTTGGGTTAAAGTTCGACATGGGTTAACTTAAAAAAAAGTGGACTCTGATGCATGTTTCTCCTTTCCTTCAAATCCCGAACTAGTATACCGTCAACTGTTTCCAGAAAACATGATACCATCATAATAACTTACTGACATAATCCCGATGCGTATGACGGCGTACAACTACCCATAAAGTTTTCCCATCCACATATAAAAACGGCAGAGATTGTCTTTGTTAACGTTATGCCCAAACTATATTTTTCCGCTTTGTGATGTTATTGCATTAACGGGCGGTATACGCACACAGCCGTTCCAGCTTTCCAATATTCTATAAACGTATCGGCTAGCCTTAAGCGTACAGTTCACGTTAATGTCCTCTATGTTATGGCCCTCTGTTTTATGTTTAATCGCGACAGCTGTGACAATAGTGGAAGCTTACAGACGCGAGAACTGACCCAGGCCTTTAGTCCATTCTCTATATACACACAAGCACTATATACTGAGGCTACATCGGTCCGTTAACATTCTATGATTGAATGTACTAATCGATAAAGCCATTTTCTGCATAGAAGCTTGACTTTTTGCTATCAGTATAGTAAATGTGATCTGCATTATTTGCGGCTGTCTAGGGGATTAAAACCCACTGACAGGAAATGGAAGAGCAACTAACTGTCGCTGCCAGCTAAATATAACTGAATGACTAATTGCTTCTTTCTGTGCCATTTACATACATGCAACATGCTTGTGTTGTTTGGGGATGCCCTTTTCCCTGATCCCGAAATCCAGTATGGATTCCAGCACATCCTTCAGTTACACGTTTAAACACAGAAACATGCAATTGAAGATCATTTTCTGCATACTAAACTATTGACTTGCTTTTGATCTTATTCAGTTATCCTATATAATTCATTTGCTCGTTGTAATTATTGTCGTTTCCGCGGTGTTAATTAAAGTTTAGTTATAAACGATTGCAAATTGTTTGATTCGTACATATCTACTCCGTTGAGATTCATTTATTCAAGTTATTATACAATTTATTGACTTTTTTATTAAATAGTCAATACTTGTTCTCAAGTTTACATTTCATTTGGCAGTATGTTTTTTTCTGCTTGAGCGATATATCTCAATTATTACGTTATTAAAAAAAAATAATAATACGTGTTTGTAATCGTCATTTGCTTTCACCCATTCTCAAAACAGGCTCGTAGTAAATATAGATATTAGCTTCGAAGCATGACTGCATCATCTTCGAAATTTCAACGGCCATCTTCTACCAAACGCTATGTAAAGCCCTAAGCTTCGTGTTTATCTGTGACAAACATTGCCCTGTGAACTAATCTATATTAGAGGTCAAGCGTTGTTATAATTATATTCTTTACGGCCAATTTAATGTCATAGTGTAGACTCTACACCTCGTAAACTATACTTATTATAGACCGCATGTGCCATTAAATGACTCCTAGGTGTGCATTATTGATGTTCGCAGCTTCGACACTGTTACCTGTGATCCCTTAGAAGCTTTCTTACATACAACAACTGTCGACTGTACACACATTCATTGTTCTTTGATGTTTGATGCCACAGGTAAATATTTCCTTATTAACGTGACAGGTTACTTTGATGGAGCGTTGAACACGGAATGAACACAGCGGCATGGTGCCGTGGGTTTTCATTAGGTAATTAATTAACGAAGTACAGAATGTGACCCCAGGCCCGCTAAATGCGTAGGAATATTAGAGGCGAAGAAATTCAGTTACTAATTAGTTACATGCTCCTTGTTACCCTAATGATGCTGATAGTATGTAACGTTACAGAACCAGGTTGAATAAACAGTTGAACATTTTTGCACTTTCCGCTTTGATCAATAAAACGATTGATTAATTCCTTATACTCGCCCGTATATAAGTATTTCTTTTTTGTCAACGAGGGTAGCGAGATGGCCGCCAAATTTGAAAAATGTCCCTAAATAACACGAATTTGTTTCTTAAATATTTCTGCAAAGTAGACGTTTGACACTTTAAATATAATATGGTAATAACTGTTAGAGAAAGAATTGAATGAAATTACAATAATAAGTTTTGAGGTTGTAGGGTATAAGTTGCCCAGGAGTTCATAAAACCAAAGGCACTACGACAACAAATCCAACGGCCAAACACAAAAAAAAAATGCTGTTTACCCTATTTTACACTAATATTGAAGAAAGGTAATAATTCATTTATTAACTTATTTTAGTAGGCTCCTACCTACATAAGCACTTAATTAACAGAAAGTAGCAACTTCAATACTTGCTCGTGGGTAAGTGGCAATGAGTAGAAATCCGATCATCATTTAGTTTCAAGATGGTATGTGCAGGAACGAACCAAATTCATTTAACCTTAAATCCAATACCATTCAAAAATACATAGATGTCAATAATACAAATAAATTCCATTCTTATGGTGGTATGAAGATAGAACCGTAGGAAGTTGTCAATATTTTTCTTTTTATTGTTTAAACGTACACATTACTCGGCATACTTTTACTGTGTACAAAATTATTAAAATTTTTTTTACAAAAATCTATGCACGGTTTTAACACGAATATTGAATTAACAAGCCGTAACAATGGTTCTATAACAGCCTTCAGAGAAGTTATCTAGATAGAGAAGCTGGCTGTCAGAGTCGTGTCTGATTTTTGTTGTTGCTTACGTTATATTTATTTAACATTTATATTACGAAAAACTATTTGAAGGCTCGGTTGTCTAAGAGGTCGACATATCTGTCGGGAATTCGCTACCTGATTTTACCAGTACTGGTTTACATCACTTGTAGTATGTACAAACCAAGCTGTGTCGCCCGTGAGGCAATATGGAAGTGCTGATTAAAGTCATTAATTATGGACACTATATGAATGAGGTCACGGGAGAAAAATGGGAAATATGTACCTGCAAAAATACTCGTCAAAGTAAGGCATATAACCATATGGAGGTGTTTGTAGGCTATGACGCAAATAAAAAACGAATGGCTATTCTAAGGAAGCTGATACAGGCTAGTTAGATAGTGAGACGATGTCCGAAGCTGGGAAGTAATGCGCGAAGTTTGGCCTTCGCAGATCGCCTCACCCTCTCACCAGTTTGTATTAGCATGGCTTTAACAGGCTTCCATAATGTCTATAGTTTCATAGAAACGGGAAATCTTCTTACTATGTAAAAATTAACACCACGCAGAAATATATTTGTACATTTCATGTCTTGTTTTAATTTTAATTTCTCCTGTATAAACCCCACCTACGTTGACACCAGTATCAATTGTTATTTTTTACACATTGGACCACCCATCATTGATAGGATTCATTGAATAATGATATTTTTTCTTCCTCATTTGTAGCTACAGAACTGTGCCATGCTAAAACATTGTAATTCCCGCATCGTACAGGGCGATGCGGAGCACATTATCTGAAACGTACCGCCTTATTCGATACTTATTATGTATTTTCTCCAACTGTTTGTTTAGTTTTTATCAAAATATTAGTTTTGAAGTAAATTCTGAGTGTAGAAAACTCGCAATGCTGCAATAATTTCAAAACAAAAGTCGAATGATTGCGGGAAATTTTCGAATTTGGCGCGCCATCTTGCTACCCTTGTTGACAAATAAACTTAACTTGTACATGTTACTGATGCGCGAGGTGCGCATTTTTGATACATAAAATATCTTTGAAAGTTCAATTTGCCAAACAGAATTGAAAATCACTTAATTGGACAAGTTGAAACCAATAAGTTGCAAAACCTAAAATTATACATTTTTGTTCAGTACTGTTCTATATCGTTGTATATAGATTAAGTAGACTAATGACCATACAGAACACTGCATCTATATGGAATGCATCGTAGACTAATAACGACACAGAACTATGCATCTATATGGAATGCGTCGGAGACTAATAACGACACAGAACTATGCATCTATATATGGAATGCGTCGTAGACTAATAAAGACACAGAACTATTCATCTTTATGGAATGCGTCGGAGACTAATAACGACACAGAACTATGCATCTATATATGGAATGCGTCGGAGACTAATAACGACACAGAAATATGCATATATATGGAATGCGTCGGAGACCAATAACGACACAGAAATATGCATCTATATATGGAATGCGTCGGAGACTAATAACGACACAGAACTATGCATCTATATGGAATGCGTCGTAGACTAATAACGACACATGCATCTATATATGGAATGCATCGTAGGCTAATAACGATACAGAACTCTGCATCTATCTCACTTGATGACTGTTTAAGTTTAAGATTTTCGGTACACAGTTCTTCCTCCAGTTTTATATCAAAATATTGACAGACGGCATGGTGTGAAACCGCCATTAAAGTATATATTTAGTTAAAAGTGCACTATGCAGTATTCAGCTTCAAGTACAGAGACGCACTAAATGTTATATTTATAGGATTATAAGAAAACGCTGTTAAAGCAGATTTATATACGATAATGCATACAGGTTTTGTTCACCCTGTGGGTATTGTCTGAATAGATGAGTCTAGAAACCATATAAATTTTCCCGTGGAAAACATCTTACTTAGCTCCATTAAGTTCTTCCGGAAAGCGACACACCTCTCATATTCTCTATTATAAACATCACTTAGCGTCAGCGAGGATCGAGTGTCGCACCGGCTTTAAGGTGGGTGTATAGGTTAGAGTAATACTCTATTGTAGGTGACGGGAAATATAGTAATGAATAATGTATAATCTTGTTAGTATATTAGATGTCCGCATCAGGTATCAATACAACCCGGTATACACCTAGGATATATGACACAAATATACTGCTTAGTGAAGAAGCACGCTTAGGGTGGCTAGTATATATATATATATATCATATAACTGAAAAGGGCAGATGTTGTCTAGGACAATTTACATCATGTAGCACCCTATGCTATAAATTTGGCTGTTGTTGTTCTTTTACATCGATGTCGCAAACTTGGACTATCAGTTAACAATGTCAGCGTTTCGTTCATTAAATAGGTTATAAATATTGTATGATATTATTTAATTGTTATAACACACAATAACACAAGGGAACTTTACTTTGGATGAACGCCGGACAAAATTGTTGTAAAATTACGATAGCTCTGAGTCAGTTGATCCACTTAAAATGTCGCTTACTTATTTTTATAAGTAGCAATATTTGTCTTTTAACAAATATGTGACAATTTATATTAACTATTGGTTCTCTGAAGGCTATTATTCGCACGCATTACATGAGAGCAAATTAAACTTTAGGTCAAAATATACTCTGGCAACAAGGAGGGAAAGCTCCATTAATGTACATTTACATTTAACAGTGCACAATTATGTGTTCACGCTGCGAATAGAGAGAGGTAATAAATAGTATATTTATATAATCGCTGGGAATAGCTATTAATGTCAATTTACCTTGTTATGGTTTCACGCTGTAAGTACAAGCAGAGTAGAAGATATTTTTAGGATCTATAAGGCTCATAAATTTACCCGATGGAAGTAACCATAGTAAGATTCATTAAGTTCTTCCGGTTACTGGCACCCCTCTCAGTTCATATATTATACATATTACTTAGTGACGGTGAGCTGCGACTGTCGGGTTGGCTTTAGATGTGTGTAAAGAATTTACAATAATACTAAATTATAGAAGAAAATCAATGGAGTGATGAATAATGCACAGCTTTGTTGGCATTTCACACAAAATATATCCGTTTCAGTTATGAATGGAAACGGCTCTCCTTGCAACTAGGATATTTATTAGACATGTTAACTACACAGTACAAAGTTATCCTGAAGATAGCTATTATATATAATTAAGCTGAAACGACCTGCAATTGTTCGGGTTATGTTATACCCCGAGGCACCCTGAGTCCGACCATCGTTGCTGCCATTTTGTTCCTAATGGGTCGAGCTAGAATTGGGAATAATCATAAAAATCCTGGTCCATTTACATGGTCATAATATAAATGACGGCTTTCACTTCGGATTAATTCAACTAGTGTATGGCTAACCTAAGTATAGAGTGTTGGCATGGTTGTCAAAAGATGAGTAACACACCTGGTGGATGCAGGCATATTTCTTCTCTAATTTTTATTTATTTCTCTAAAGAGGATTGTACACCTCCCGACGACTATGCTCGACGGTCTCCTCAAAATAAACATCCATAGTACAATAATAATAACAAATAGAGCAACTCTTAAATAATTTTGCTCATTACCTACCAATTAAAAATGCTAAATTTATTGCTAAATGACATTCGTGTAAAACCAGCATCAACAATCAGTTTAATATCTATAAATGTAATCTGGAAATATATCTAAATAAAGCTGACAGCGAACACTAGGAATAGATCTTTTCGTTGGGCAGCATAGCCTGGGCAAAATAAACATATATTAATATAATATATGCATTTCTAAATAAATGAAGTTAGACATGAGCTTTAACGCACGTGCAAGTAAGTTATACAGTCGTCCTGTAATCACAGGGAATACAGTTTAATGTAACGTGAAGTAATTGTCGTTGTTCCCGTGCATAAATATTTAACAATGCCGTCCGATATTTCACTTCATGATCTAATTGGGTAGTGCCTGATTGCATCACATCACTGGAATGGCATTTCGTTGGTTTACGACGTTGCAGAAAGAGACATCTCGTGTTAGCTCACAATACGCAATGGGGTGACTTTAATTGATGAGACCAATTTCTACATCTTTCGAAAAACGCCATGCATGCAGGTCCGAGCTCGCCAGTTTGAAACTTGTAGCAAATAAATCTATTATATTCTGGCAACCGTTATAATTAGTAACAAGAATTTCAGCTTTTCGTGTTCTGTGTTTCTCTAAACTAAAGCGACCTTCTGATGGAAAACGGATATTAAAATCAAATCTTTTTCGATTCCTACCTGGGACAATCGGACAGATCATTCTAAACCTTTTCAAACTGCATACCTTTTCTGTACTTTAACAGGTTGAGTTGATTTGTTTAGAAATGTGGTTGATAAAAAAAATCGCGTATTTTCTGTTCTAAACTATACATATATGTTGGAGCATATTTTAATGCCAATTTGTTGAAATACCGCAATGACCTTGATCGTTGGTTAACAGATTGATTGATTGATTGGTATTTAGCGCCACATTCAGCGGTGGTCGTTGGAGCCTTGACCATTCTTGTAGTAGTCTAGTGGTTTTTAGGGTGCTGACTGCGTCCTTGTACTACCCTATAGACAGTAGTATTTAGGCGCCATTTGAATAGAGTGTTCTGCTCTACGAACTTTGTAGTTATTGTCAGTGACGTCCATTCTGGTTTTTGCCCATCAGTCTGCCTCCTTCCCCACCCATGTTAAGAAATTGCCCTATGGTTTAGCTATAAAGAATAGACGATCGGAGTGGTAATCGATTAAAGCTTAGTTGGTACGTCGATAAAGACATATTTATTGTCGTGCCAATCTTATAGAAATAGTTTATGCCATTTCTATAAATAACTCAGTCATATACATAGCATTTAGCCCTTCATTAAAGTACCAATTGCCCTGAATATTCCACTAAGAACATAAATCGGATGGAAGTAGTTTATTTTCGGTTCAGACGTAAAGGCACAAATTGCGTATTTATTTTAATGCTCGGTTCAGTGTCAATATTTTTGAGAAAGTCCCCACCATTATAAAAAAAACTTCAGTTTAGTTTATTTTCAAGCATGGGCTATTTCAAATAAATTATTGGCATTCAAATAAAGCCAAGATTGTAAAGCGGAAGGCCATTGCGTTAAAAATAGACATCGTGAAGCTAATTTTAGAAACACATTTCAAATCATTTTCTAAAAACAGCTCAGAACAACGGAATACAGACACGATATGTACTGCTGCTATGATACATGACAACTATGTGCCATCTTCAAAATACATCCGTGACGTCACTATGTGTTTCATTTGTGGATTTGAAGTTTCCATATATACTGAATTGTTCGGAAAACAGTTAATATTCGATTTGTCCCGTGCGATAATAAAGATTACATCGACTGCGTGGCATCTGTGGGATTTATGAATAAACTCGTATATATACGCCAAGAAAAATGTCTCAAACACGGACGATGTTTCTATAGGAAAGGAAGTTCGACAGTAATTTTTTTTAAATGAGGGTGGCGCTTAACATTTAAATAAACCCGCCAAGTTGATCAAGAGCTTTGTTCAAGTAATATTATTTACTATCGAAAGCTTTCGTGTTAGGTTGACCAGGAGTCACAGTTTTTGTCGTTTCAAATTTTTCATAATCTTAGACTTCAAGGTTGAGAGCAACTAACTTAGCACATGCAGGGTCAAACACTGTCTAATCGTTTATGTTTGAAATAACAAATTGCCGTTCAGTTACGACATATGTAATAAAACAGCGACAATTCTCACACCATACGAGTGTTTGGACGGGAGTCTCCCGTGCCCTGGTGCTTGTCGAGTGCTGTTTTATCTGTGGTGTCCTCTATGCTGTCAATGTCGCCTAGGGTAATTTCCCTCACCCACTGGACACACGAGTGAAATAACAACCAGTACGGCGTAAAGTCTCAATCTGACGAACAAGCACACAATTCAGAGGAGCAGCTTGGCATGCGTTTCTCTTTTTATAATCTTGATATATTTACCGTAGTCACAAGGTAAATCAAAGACACCAAACCTAAATTGTCCCTCCTGTTTTTTCTTTCCAAAGAAAGTCATATTGGACACATAAAAGACGTACGAGCGCTGATTAAGAACTTAGCTTTCACTAGTTTGTACAGGGTTGTAATAAATTCCGACAGCCAAATTTAGTAAAATGCTTGCGCCTACGGGGTCTTGCCTCCTACGACATTATATGTAGCTCGATTCGCGAATTAACGGGAACATATGAAATTATCTTCTGCACTATCTGGTTTTCTGTTTAGTATCAGGGGATGTTGAATTGCGGAGGCACAATTTAATCTTCGGCATTCTTTTCGCTATAGCATTTACCCACGAGGCTTGAGAACGGTAGAGTTATTACGCAAGTCTCAATAATGGGCACAAATTGCTTCTAATTTAAGTCTCAGGCTTTTCGCAAAACAAAAAAGTGCACCACTAATGGGAGAGAGAAGCCATCAACATTTCCTTAGCTCGTTAATGCTGACGAATGTCAACGGTTACTTGACGTCTATCCCTGAGCTTGGTGGGCTTGGTTTATCCAGCAGATGTGCAATCAAAACACACTGCTACTCTACAAACAACAGCATGCAAATATGTTCATATAACATAGAAATATATATTACTTAGGAACTCTCATAAATTTCAGACAGGTAAATCTGTTACACATAATGTTGGCGTTAGAAAATTACTGTTGCATCACATAAATAGCAACCATAAGCTGTCATATGTTCTATCGTTTCGATCTAGTAGACCCTCTTTTCACTTTTATTAGTGGAAAAATATATAACAAATGAACCACCATCTTGGAACTGGTATCGTCCCGTTTTCGCTGACTATTAATATTTACGCAGTTATCATTCACGCAAAACAAAGGATGCCGATATGAACTTATACAACCATTATTTATTTCATTCCATTTTGTGTTAAAATTCAATCAGTAGCAATTATTTACAGTTATTTATACGTAGATGTTATCGACGGGATAACAGCATTTTTTTTCACGATAATGTAATATATTTGGACAAACATCCGAAAATCCATTATTGGTTTTTGCGTGGAAGGTTCTTCAGAAATTAGGAATTCTACTTTCGACGCAGCGCCCAAGGGTGTTTACATTGTTCAGAAATCGACTGAATATCACACAGGAATTTATGAAGTACTGCCATCAAACACGGAGACAAGATATTGACCAAAAATTCATGTCGTGTAAACATAGTAAAAGCTCTTGATGTATTAAGTCTATGTTGAGACGCGTTGGATTTAGAATAAACTGCAAGAACAATTACAAAATCGTGAACAACATTCCAAGCGAAACGTACATATTTCTGATTAATATCCTGTCTGCCGAATAAACCCCTGTCCGTTTGAGTTGCTACCTGAACCATGTTATAGTGCGCTCCAGTGGTTTTATGGTCCGTTTTGAATTGTTGTTAATTAGACTAACCTTATAAATCAAGTCCCTAATACCAACGCATTCTCGCAGGAATATATTTCCAAGTGAACACAACACAGTAATTTAATACCCCCTGTTATGCCATTTAATTGCAATGTTAGTATTTCATCAAGCTGTTCTACTTCCCGTTTCTCTCTTGACATTGCCATTTTGCTTCAGAATGTCCTTTTGAGTTGCTGAGAACAATGCTCTACTGGTTAGTCTTTATTGTGATTTCTATGGAAATAGCCCTAGACTTCAGCATCTATAAAAGGCTTGTTAACAGCTCATTTTAGTGAGCTAGAAATCAGATGCAGCCAATAACATTGAGATAATACATTGTGTGAGCGGGAAATTAAATTGTACTTGCACATGCACTCTGTGCCTAGTTGAGTTTTTGTAATTATGAATACGATATATAAGTCATAAACGTGTATAACTTTTTGTGTATAACAATTCAACATAAACTTTTTGGATGCCTTAAATTGATCATACACATGCTGGAATTTGTTGATTTTTATTCGCATCTCATTTAGAAAATAATTAAAACAGACAGGTATGTTTTTCGTTTCCTTGGCATCCGCCTGTCTTAATGTTGAAAATGTTTAGCCCCATAAACGACGATATTCACTGTCAGTATTTGTTTGTGTTTCCTTCGGCCGTCTGTATTCATCATGATACGCTAAGCCCTTAAATCATAATAGTCAGTATTTTTTTTTTCGTTCCCTGGCATGCGTCTGTATGTACTTTGTTACGTTAAGTTCTTAAATCATGATATTCACTGCCAGTTATTTTTTCGTTTCCTTGGAGTCCGTGTGTATTATTATTGGTACGCCATGCCATTACATTGTTAATGTGGCAATTTCATTTCGTTGGAATCTATCTTCATTCATAGATAGTCAACTGGACGAATCATCAGCACACATTCGGAAGATGAAGTGTCAAAAAACACAATCGTATAACGTGGAACTAAAGACAATTGTGGCGCGTTAGAAGTTCTTAATAAACTCGTCGTATTACTATTCTTTGGTAAATAAGTACTTTGTAGCTTAGCGCTGAAGACAAACGACAGACAGTTCAATAAAGTTCACCTTGTCAGTATAACATCCATATTTTGTCAGTTGTTGACTGGACGACATCAGTGCATTAGACTAGGGCAAATC
>JAVFBZ010136233.1:27848-45089 GCA_032466195.1 Katharina tunicata
TTCACCTTGTCAGTATAACATCCATATTTTGTCAGTTGTTGACTGGACGACATCAGTGCATTAGACTAGGGCAAATCAATGACCATATTATTTGACGCTGTAATTGAAATTCATTTACAAATTAACTGCATTGGATTTAAAGAGAAATACGGGTCAAAGACTCAGTTTGAATAATAAGACAATGAATCGGAATAACCTCGAAAAATCCACCATATTAATCTTTACAGTATTGATATAACATTATGTATACGCACAATATTTTATGGTCCGGGTTTTCAATTTTTAAGGTACAAGTATTTTATAAATAAAATATTTAGCGCATATACATTTACATGTGTATTCTTAAAATGTTTAGCTGGACGTTTGGGAAAATAGTATTATTTGAAACGATTACGGAACACCATTTTAAATGCACATAAACCGTCAGACATTTATTTGTATGCATTTATTAACCAACTTTTATTTATTTGCAGTGCAGATCAAATCCGTAGAGAGCTATATTCTGACAAATATAAATTTAATTTTGAATCATTTGATGTTCATTGCGCGAAATTTTGAATATATTCACACTCTTAATAATGCAGTATTACTATTGATTGTGACTATGTGTACGTTAGATTTGGATTTACACCGTATTTAAGGTTATTTCACTCATATGAAGGCGTGTGTGCTCAATCTGTGGAGGAAACCAGCAAAAACGACTTTGGCAACACATAAGACGCCATGGTATACATATATTTTATAAATGGTAGCAAACTTTTGAGAAAATACACGGTAGTTAGAAAGATAATGAACACTCTAACCATTACATGTAGTGTTTGCGCAAAGCGTGTTTCGGAACCGCTGTTGTTTCGCTTGAACAGTACTATAATATATTACATACTGCACACAATCTGTATTATTCGCTTAAAAAGTAGTTGTTCATTAAAGTTAAGGAAACTATAAAATAAAAAGTTCAAAATGCGCAAAAGGGAAAAATTTTCTACAGAACTCTAGGAAAACAATGTAAGAGAAGACTTTTGAACACAAAATGAGCGCATTTTTGTATGCAGGAACAAGCTGATAAAAAAATTTCTTTACCTTGGTAACATATTATTATGCATGTTATTAAAACTGGTCATTTCATGTATCCAAACGAATCCATTGGTACTCATGATTGTATCACATAATAACGCAAAACAGAAGCAAATAAATTCAACAAATAAATCGATCAATCAATTAATTAATTAATTTGTACGCATGTCGGTAGTTCGTTGATTATACAAAATACTTAAAGGTCAGTTGTCCTACGTTTGTTTCCGTTTCGTGGTTCATCTTTATTGGTGTTTTACATTCACTCAAAGGTAATGAACTGTTTGCTATGTTACTAAGTAAGTAATTTCAATTAAAAGGAAAAAAAAACAAAACAAATAAGACTGAGGATCTCGACAGCTAAACAGTGGGTATAGAATGTGACAAAGGAAGGCACTCGGGTTTGGAGCGTCACGATCCTTTAAGCCGCTTTGCCGACACTAATCGGGAAGGAGGTGTTATTGGTGGTCTACCAATGCTTCCTGCCTAATGCTCGCTCAGTAATTGAACCTTTCTCAATGATTGGAAGGCGACAGACTGTACTTATTACTCCCAACAAAAAGGGATCGAAATCAGGGAACGTTGTGTTGTTGTTATCCTAGTTTAGAGTCGGCTACTTGTCATATTTTGTAACCGAAATCAAGGTTCCCTGCCCTTGTGTGTCCTGACATAACGCCAGGCCAACCACTGCTAAAACGACGTGCATTCAATTTGTCTAACTCTGGCAACACCATGTATGTTATTATTATAGACGACAGTTCCCCAATGTAGTGCCTGACATTGTTTGAGAAATGACACCAAATCGATGAGAGCTTTTACAATTCTTGATTAGTTGAAAGCCTCTTGAGCTTAGTGAACTGTCGTCGTAATTGCCTAGCGAGTTTTATGTCAATACACGCAAATGTTACGCAAACTGTGTCTAAACGTTAGCTTACTTGCATAGGTAAAGATGGTAAGAAAACACTGATTAGTCTGATATAATAAACAAGCTTATAATTTGGAACAGTCGACGTGAATAACTGGGTGTTTGAACACTTTATTTAGCCGTCGTAATGAGTATCTTTGTTTGGAATAAGGTTACATTTATTTGATACCTGTTTGAAAATAGGACCTGTTATTATAATGCGCTCCATATGTTAGCTGTCTGTTATTAAAATTGAACCGCTGTCTGCTAGATTACATATGACAGGCTTACAACTCTCCATTTTAACCGGAGTGACAGATGTGCCGGGGAAATACTACAGCCCAGCGCAGTAACACGTGGACAAATGCAAGCCACTGTCGAGCAAAATCGATACTGAAACCTGCAATGAATTTCGAACACAGATAAACCCGCACGGTACGCCCACTTGTTAGATTGTAATTAAGATAGCCATTAAAATCATTTTAAGAACGTGTCCTTGACATGTTTTTCTGCCTGTACTGTCACAGATAAAAACACATTAAATTCCACCATGCAATACATGTGGCAAAACAAAATATAAGCTGAGTAAAACGAACAACATGACACATTTAAAAAATATACCGCATATGCAAAGAGCATCATTTCATTAGGTGATGCAGTGTAAGCGGCACATGCACTAGCCGCTATGTTGGAATGTATGTTGTCGTGTTCTACCTGGTACATTGCGGAGTTGCGCATGTGCAAAATAGTCAGTGATAAATGCCCAACACATATTGGCAATACGTCCATTATTGGACTGGAGCTATTTCTTCTCGCTAAATCCTGTTCTGTGTAGATCATATCGTGTCCCTCTCTTTCCTTGTGATTTAACATAAACGTGAAGGTCACTAATACGTGGTATAAAAGGTGGAAGGGTCCTTTTATTCTGTAGCACCTAACTGGTAAGGCTGAATTTGACACGATGAAAGTATCTGGGCCATTACATAAATTGAGTCGCTGGGGAGTAGACTGGTCGGTAAAAGCCTGTGACACTGAAGATTATCGACCGCTGGGGCATATCTATGATAAAACAAAGGTCGGTCATCCACGACCTCGTAATACTAGATTGAAACTACCTTAGTAGTCTTATTGGGTCGGGATGGTTTCCTAGGTAACTTGGAATTGAGCAAATAGAAAATTCGCTGTAGCCGTGAATACCAAGGGTCAGGTTTCCAGCTTTGGAGCTAATTTAAGGTAGCTAAGTAGCACCAATGCGGCTCAATTAGGATCAGTTAGAGAAACACTCTTTTAAGGCTGCGGTCTTTCAGATTAAGTGAACAAATAAATTAATCTACAGGTACAATCGTACTGGATTCACTGACCACAGACTTAAGATTTGTACACTGTCTCGCAAACGTTAAAGTCACTGTATTAGTAAATGAAACATTTACAAAATATGTTCAATATATACATCCGAATGGAAGTGTTGTGGAGATATAGACAAAGTTTAACCCTAGCAATGACTCTGGCACACGTGGTTCAAATCAATCTTTCGAATTAAAATCATGTGTCCTCTGGGATAACAGTTGTGGCACACTTCACGTAGCTTTGATTGTACGAGGGATATGCCCTCATTCGTATGACCTTTCCATTTCTTCTCTGCTTCCCCGTCTTTTCCGAATTCAACAGTATACGCTTAAAGGTAAAAAATGTTACAACGTATTTCAGAAAAAAATAACACTAACAAAATTATAATTATATTTTGTTATATTTTTATTGTTTGGTTAAATAATGGCCACGGCTTTGTTGTAAGGGCCCTCAAAGTTATGACCACATATTTGTGCTGCATCAAATTGCACGCCCTCAGACTCAAACAATTATCAACAAATAATATAGCAATGGCAACGTCAACAATGCAAATTATTTTATCTGGCTTCCAACAAGAAATGGCAAGCCATCAACTAAATCAACAGATCAACTTCAACAAATTTCAATGAAAACTTAGACTCCTACGAAAGCATAATTTTCTTCTTGACCCGGAGAGGTGCAGAGGCCAACGGCGAAAACAATTTTATTTTATTTATTTTCATTTTTATACACAAATTAATTTCAACTTCCCATATCGCCCATACATTACATACATCGGAACACAACACGACGACGTTCTAATTTGTAGGGACAGTTCCGTTTTAAAACTGGCCATAAATATCATGTCAACAGCGACAGTTGTCTGAAGTCACAGGTAGTACAAACCTGAAAAAGAACACAGCGAAAAGGCAGCATCAAATCAGAAACTAATTATAACAACGTATGGTCAGGCAGTATGGGACAAATACATTCAGATCTGATTCGTATAGCCGACCAACCGCGTGGGTGAAAATTGCTGACTGGAGTTGCCCATTCGTTTGATTGGTTTGGATGGGGCATTCTGGAATTGCTCATCACTCGACATGGTCTGATGTATGCACAAGGGGAGGTCACCTTTACCAGACAATTTATCCTTAAATAAAAGCAGATATTTTGTATTCAAATATTTGAAATAATTGTTCAGAAACAAACGAGGAAGTAACATACACAAATATTGTTTTATAACCACAGGTTCGACAAATTCACGAAGACACGACATTCAGACACATAGATTATTATTATAGTTATTTTCCCAGATAAAACAATTCGACTGTGTATATATATTGTCCTGTGGTCATTTACTTTCTTGAAAATTATTCCATAAAATGTCAGTTGATTGCGCTAACTTTTGTATAAGCAAGTTATTTTAACAAAATTCCCCTAGAAAATATAAAAATACTAGATAACCAATTATCTAAAGGGACAAGACAACACAAAAATATAAATACTTTAAATTCACATTTTATGTTGAAAATATAAAGCGCAACAAATTATTGTTATTTACATGCTTAAGCAAGTTTAAATGACTGAAACTTGACAGCTAGTTTTGAAATATCTTGTGAAATGAATCTCAGTGTCTTTCAACTCAACATTCAACTTCATCAACAACAGTTTCATAGCTATGATTTGTGTATAAATGACGTATACAAAATGATTATTTTGATAGTTTCATATTGCCAAATACAAACAATCTATACTTTATCATTAAACGTTGCAAGGCCATCAGCTAACTCATACTGTTCAGAGTAGTCGAATAGCAAACACGATTTGGTTCACTGCCGTTTACCCTTTTCTACACAATTGCTTTGCTTTCTGCATGTTAACATCTGCCACTTATGAAAATATTGAATTACAGTTTTAGTTTCTCCGCTAAATATTATACAAGAGGCATACACATCAAATTAATGTAACAACCTTCCGGAAGGGAAAACATGCTTGGTTACCTTTATGGAATCTTGTTTCATAGAAGCATCGGACGTTGATTGCTAGCTGTCGCACACAAATACCATATTCATGTTCCATGCTTGACTAGGCAATGATAATGGGACCCAAATAACTAAATTGGAATGCATGTTTTGTACCAACATGAGAGCTGCAGTTTGGGTTGTCAAAAAAGCTTAAGTATAGTGTCTTATTAACCACATGTTGTTTCAATGTATTATTTTCTAAAACTGTCATAAAGACTTACCACAACTGTGCAATTCTGGTTGCCTGTATATACCTTTAGTATCAAAAGTACTCATTTGTTTTACTAGATCCTAATGTTCCTTAACTTGTAAAGACAACTCAATTATTTGCGAATTATGACCTATTCAATCTTTCATTTGACCAAGGGCACTTCACCCCAGGTCAGGATCACCGATACACATGTCAACATTAAGGCAGAGGCAATCTGTTGTTTAAACATTGGCATCAGAATTAACTACATTATTGCCACCGGAAGTCAGAGGCCACGTTATCGCTTGGCAGCTCACATCAATAATTCACGACCCAAGATCTCTAGATGTTGTGCTTGGCTCACATATACAGGGGACTTTCGAGTCTGACAAATTGCTCACCTTTATAGATTTCTAAGCCTCCTTTGTCATGGGACTTTCTGAGCTAGGGGGCACAGGATGCCGATTTCTTGTGGTGTTCTGTTTTCTTAATATTATGTAAATGTTTTGTCCCGTCTTGCATGTTGCCAGCATCGTTTAAGGTGGTTTCCTTCACCGATTTGGCTTGCATGCCGTCATATTAGTGAAATAACCTTGAGTACCGCTTTAAACCCCAATCAAACAAACAAACAAACAAATGTTGTTTTTTAATTATTTTTGTTTCGATTCAGCTTTCAATGACGTCAAACGTATATTTGACATATTGCTCGAATATATCTAAATCGTCTAATTTTTCGTTTTTTTTAAGTATTCGGTTACTTGTTTGTTGTAGAATATAGAGTTTGGTACTCGATCAGAGAATATATAACTACCCGTAACACTCATAACCTTAGACAATTCTGAGAATTTTTTTATTTATTTTTTAATGAGACGATGTTATTCAAAATTCATGAAAATTGGTCCATTTCAAATCGCTGAAAAATAACAATTTATCCCAACGTGGATAAATCATTTGAAAAGTCATAATCGCATCTTGTAATTCCTAAATTGCTGACAATTAATTTTAATATATTTGCAGCATCCGTTGCACAGCTTTCTACGTGCCCCAAGGCGGCAGTATTTTCCTTGTTTTGTTATGTTAATATTTATCACTCCTGTGTGTCAATATTGTTGGTGAAATAACTTTCTATTTGGATACCTATTGAAATGATGACAGTTCTGAACTTCCGTTATTTGCTTATTTTACTGTATAGATATTTATTATATGTATGGTACCTGTGTTTCTGGCTTGAATTGGTATCGCCTTGGCTGATCGATCCGTTACACGAAGACTAATTACTGGCTGCATGTATACTTTGCCCACCACGGTCTATTTACAAATGATGCAACAAAGACCAATCAATACGAAGTGTATTTCGGCTGAGGTAAAAGTTAATCTGCTGGTATTTGTATGCGTTTAAATAATAATGTGAATTTTGATTGTGCAAGGGGCTTTCTTAACTTCGCTAAATTACAGAGCAGTTCCTAGTCGATGCTTGCATTTCTTTATCTTTAATGGTTATCCATGCAGCTCTAATAGTGTATGTTATCTAATATACGTTAATTGTATTCCAGGGTACACTAAGAGCACTGATTTTACATATCGAATACAACTATTTATTGCATTTCATCAATTAACATCGTCTGAATGCTTTTTCTGTAAATTCGTCTGCAATTGATTTTTTTTGTTTCAGTATATTGTTTGATCCATTATGTTAATTTCTTTCAGCTCGGCTCGATGGCGTAAAAACATATATGACATTACGGAGGGTACCCTTGCGGCTTCAGGATCGGGTTATAAAATGGTTTGATTATCTATGGATGTCCAACAAATCAGCGGACGAAGAAAAAACACTCAGTCTACTGCCAGATAAACTCAAAGCGGAAATCGCTATCCACGTACATCTAGACACTTTAAAACGGGTAGAAATATTCCAAAAAACAGAGGCCGGCTTCCTCTGTGAACTGGTGTTAAGACTTCGCCCGGTTCTGTTTTCACCTGGAGATTATATATGCAGAAAAGGTAAGCCATTATTTCCAATAAGAGACCAGTTGTAAAATACCATAGGCTATATGGTCTACTTTCTTATACATGTAGGTGCACAATAGCAAAGACTGCAAAAATGCGTAAGACTAGACATTGAATCAAGTGATTCATTTTAACTGGCGCAATTATTTCAAATGATACAATTTTACAAAAATAAAAATAAATTCTCGTAAAACACTTGCTGTCGATTCAGTTACTTTCAACATACTATTCAAGTAAGACACTGCGAGGTTTATCTTTAGTTTAGCGAAATATACCCAGACTGCTGACGATGGCAAACTAAAACCGAAATATTCAGTCAAAATGAGTCTTTCAATCATCGGAGTTGCACTACGTTTGTAATACCCAGATATTATACCCCATTATTAAGATGTAAATATGCGCAAATAATTAACACAGTTTGTCCAATCGTAAGTTGGCCTAACTCCAATTTAAAAAAAGATGCTAAACCATTTACTGGAAATTGAATTTAAATAACCACTTGTCCAAGTGAGTGATAATGGAGAAGGAATCGTGCGAAAGTATAGTTCAAAAGAGAAGAACTGTAATCATTCCATTCATCAAAATGCTAGGAACCCAAAGTGCTTCACTCATGGTATTACATAAACAACAACAACAACAACGTGGAACTTAACGGTGACGTCTTTCTAGAAGTAAAAGCCACTGAGACTAGTTTTCCTTCCAGACTTATTAAACGGACATAATGCATAAGCAGCACCTAGATAATTCGTTCCATTTTATTGAAAATTGCTCTTGAGATAGATAACCTGTAAGCCAATCAAAACATCAAAACATGGTGCGACAGACCATGCCAGTGACAATGCCTACTGTCGGAATATTTCATTTCTATATTTCCCCCCATGACGTTCTGGCTCAGAAATTGACCTTACACTGTCGAAGAAGGACGTCAGAATAGGACGTAACGTTGCTACCAACATTGCGACACGGTTATTAAACATTTTAAGGTTGATTTATATTAAAAAAAGAAACTGTTGCATATAACTTTGTATTCTTCGAATTAAATTGCTTCTCGTACCGAAATCCCGAGATTTCATTTAAATCCCCAAGCTGTTAACTTGAAAATGTATTAATACAATTATAATAGCTTCACGTGTAATTCAGCTGACAGTTTTTGAAGCCAAGCTAGAAGTTCGACGATTCCACAGCATAAATCTTAATAATAACAAGAAGACGATACAGTGACTACAATTCCAAGACATAAACAGTCAAATCAAATAACGAAAAGCATTGTCCGTTCATAAGAGTTCGCATTCTTCTTAACATCATTTTTGTATTTAGGGATAACTAACACTCTCTGATACTGAACAGAATCCAGTTAAAAAATAAATAAATACAGGCTCAGACCCTTGCTGGAATGGAACCTACGACCCTCAGAGTCAGGCAACTAATCGCAGACAGCAATTGTCGAACACCGAAGCCGCTCAGCTACTCGGCCTTCTAGTCTGAGTGGTTTGGGAGGTCGGCATTTACTACTGGCGATTTGGATGAACCATGCGTTCGATTCCTGCAAGTGTCACAAAAAGCGAAAATGCTGTCATCTGAAACTTTCTAAAGACACAAAAAATAGTTCAAATTCGTCTTGGCGTGGTTACTGTATTTTTACGTCCACCGGAGAAAGAGCATAAAGTCACAGTCAATCTTTATATTTTAATCAACAACCACAGGAAATGTTTAAAGTATTGTGCCGAGCATCCTAATTTATGTCGGTATTTCTAAATACTTAACTTAGTAATACAGTGTTTCGGGCTGACAGATGTGTTATGCGGAAACACGCCATTAAACATCTATTTTATTTGATACAGCGGAAAGTGTAAAGTAGGACGTACGCCTATAAACAAGACGGACAAAATTAAAGATTTCAAAGGGGCTTATAAAGTGAGATTAAATGTGATGTTCTCGTGCCCAGAAGGCTTGGATTGTAGTGACGTGAGGCCCTGGCGTACAAATAAGGTCACCTTAAGGGTTCATATGATATGCAAGCATTTCATTTCCTTGTATGTACGAGGCATTTCTCTTGTTTTAAAATGAATACGGCCTTTTTATGTGTAGCAACTTAAATTCAAACTTTACTGCAAATGTTATTACAACGTCTTCCCTCCTATTGTTTAACTATTGGGAGGGTTTAAACACACACTCGTTCAACTAAATATTTTGGTGTTCATCAGGGTAATAGTAACTGAAGTTACTTTTATAATATCTAAAATACAAGCTAATGTAAACACTTAAATATAATCAGCATTTATATCAATTTCCCCGGATTTGTTTCGGTATATTAAAACATTTGATATATTTTTGAAACTTTGTGGAAATAATTTTATCATACTTTTTCAATCAAACAGGTGAGGTTGGAAAAGACATGTACATAGTGAACAGGGGTAGACTACACGTTGTAGCTGACAACGGAAAGACCGTGCTGGCCACATTGAAACCTGGCAGTTATTTCGGTGAAATCAGTATATTAAATATGGGAACTGCTGGAAACCGACGGACGGCGTCAGTACGATCTGTTGGATACTCAGACCTGTTCTGTCTATCAAAACAAGATCTCTGGGACGTCCTAAAAGAATATCCTGCTGCCCGAGTAAAACTAGAAGCCATTGCCGTGAAACGTCTGGAACGATACAAAAAACAACCACTAGAAAAAGGTATGTAATTACGCTATTGTACTTCAGGTGGTCAGCGTGAGTAGGAACAATTTCATCATCATAGGCATTCCACATATTTCTAAATACTTGACTCAAAAACAAAACAAAACACTTAACAGCTGTGTCCATGTGGTCTTGCACATTTTCTAGACACATATACAAAGACGATTTTTGCACGGAACGAGGAAGTCATTTGGTTTAATTTGTAAACGTCAAGTCGAATTTCCGACCTGAATATAGAGTAATCTGATCCTGGATGTCCATGTCAGTTAAGGAACATCATGTTTATGGTCATATTACTATCGCTGAATCACGAAATACGTGACCAAAATTGTCACCCTGACCTTGACATTCGATATTTCAACAACAAACAGATTACATTTGAAGTCGGAAGTTCTACGGGAGAATCGGCCTTCCGGCTGTTGGCAGTATGTTTCCAGCTTATATTCATGCTGTCGTACGTTGCGTAGAGGAACATTATCTTTCCAACAGCAATGACAATTAAGTGACTTCACACTTTTGGTTGTTAGAGTAGACGGCCACTGTTGGAATACAACGTCTTAATATACGTGAAATACAATTGAGCACGGCGTTAAACATAAATCAATCAACCAATCTACTTGAGAATCAGGTGCTAGCCCCACGAATAGTAACTGTTACCAAAATTATAAGTGAAAAGTGAAAGCCAGATGGCGTCCAGTCTAAAAATAAAAATTATAAAAAATATGGATAACAATTTCTTTCATATTTTTTGCAAGCGACGTTTCGATGCAGATACATTTGCGTGAGATGTCAAGCAAAATGCTAACGATAGTTGTATCTTTATCGAAACGTTGCTTGAACAATGACGAAGAACTTGTTATCCAGAAAGCCTTGATTTGTATGTTTCGTCAGTTTCTAAATGTCTCTGAAAGTTGTTACAGTTTACAAATGCCAGAGACTCTAACTATCAAACTGTTTAGGCAAGGCTTAAAGTTTTGAAGATAACGCATTTAGAATAATAATTATATCAGTGTTTCAATGGAAACACGTTGCCTTCATATAAAGCTCTTCACCGATTTGGCTGACTCGCCGACATAAGAGTGAAACAACTATAAGTACGGCGTAAAAACCAAAACAAACAAAAAACATTTCTGATCTGCTTGTTTTATAATAATAATTTATAAACAGCACAAAACCTTCTAAATGTGTCATTGAGATTTACTAACCCTTTACTTACAATAATTAACACAACACAACCTAAGACCGAGTCAGCAAAGAAATTGAACGAATTCGCTATAAATTGTTCTGTGCAATTTAGGTCATTGTTTACAGCCCACTCACTTTAAACAAGTCGCGGAGTTATGTGAAAGGATTGATTCTCAATGGCATTTATTCTTCTTTCAGCCGCCATTAGCCGAAGTAAAAGCACCCCGGGACTGGTTGAATCAGCCGGGAAAATCCCATTGGAAGCCATGTTTGTACCGAGACACCACACTCTCCCAGCAGGCATGATACATCAAACCAGGCCATCAAAACCCAGTCCATCCTCTAGCGAAGTGAGTATTCGTCCCCATGCCACTAAGCACCCAGGAATCATGCTCCAAACTACCTCCGAACCGACGCTGCACGCCATTGATGACTTTGATCAAGTGGCGGTCACAGTCATAACGAATACAGCTTCAACGGCGGAGTCGTCAGGAACAGACTCGACGATGCCTCGGTCGCCTTTACCTGGAGAAGGCCCGGGTGTATCTTTCACTCCTCCGGTATCACCTCGCCGCGCCATGCCTGCTAATATCAGTGCCACTTTGCCATCAACGCTTCCCGGATATGCACCAAGGATGTCTCCATCCCATGTTCCAAGAGGAACAGGATATCATCCCTCAAACCATCTTGCCCAATATCCACCAACTCCAACGCATCTGACGCCTTATGGTACGCCATACTGTGTTTCAAGTTACCCCCCTTCTCCCAATTATCTTTCTGGATCTACAACTTTTTCATCACTGGGTAACCAAGGCTCGCCCCATATGCAGCATTTGTCTGCACCTGTTCCTGTGCATATGACAATGCAGCCACATGCTGGATATCAACAACATATGTCCGGCTCTGTAACGCCAGTATCCCCATCACGTGATCCATCTCATGATATTCTCTTGCAAGAGATAACCAGACTGAGGGAAAGACTTGTTACTTTAGAAACTGAAAATGCCTCCATGAGTTTTAAATTAAACCAGCAACAATGGGAAGTACAACATAGATTAGCGGAAATTGAAATGCATATTTGCGGAAGTGAGAGTCCCGGAAGTACTGCTAGTGGGGAGGACCGGGCAAAGTGTGATCCCACGAACAAAGAGTCGGTCATTTAATTATTATACCATAAATTGCTGAATATTTTTATGCATTGGCGACGTTACGATGCTGTTAAAGTAAATAAGAAAACAAATCTGTGATTCGCACATCCGAAAGATATATGTGTTATGTGCAAGTATACAACAGTGTAAGATTTGATATTCATTCCTATGCCCGAGAGCAGTTCATGTTTACAAGTGCTGGCGACATTCTCCAAAATATTACACAAATTATTCTCATATCTGGTGCCAGGTCTAAAGTTTACGTTTCATGAGACTTTCTGGTATATCGCGTTGCTACCTCACAGGGTGTGACCAGGGTCGTGAATAGAGATAAGCACAACGTCGTATGTTCACGGGGCGTCAATTTTCTACCAACGAAAACAACTCACCTAGTGACTAAAACAAATGCTAATTACCTACTGTGTTCTTATGCGTACAGTGTTGAGATTACATCTTCATCTTCTATAACCCTGTACGAAAATAAAACGGACAAACAAGAAGACTTCAATGTTAATTCTTCATATATTATCTATGAAAATTTTGTAGCATTTCTGTTCTTTTGAGACTAACAAGTTTTAAAACGAATATTGATTCCTCAGTTTGACTTGGACCGAAGAAACAGAATAAAACAACCCTGGACTCACTGCGGCTCAGTATAAGGCATTAAGTAAATCCCAGGGATTAATGAAACAATATAAGTCTTGATCTTAACATACACAGTTAATTGGATAATGTTGATGTTATTTTATTCTAAAATTGTTTCCATATCCGGTATTCTATATGGAAGAAGATGACGCCCCGAGAAGGGAGTGATCAACTTTAGCTATCGGCGGCTCTGGAAAAAATGACACAGGTTGTATTCAATGTTAAAATAGATTCTTCCAGTTTATTATTATAACTACTCATCGTGTGCGTGTACATGCAGGTTTCATATTGTTACTGTTTTATTTAAGTTTTTATTTCAGTATCAGTGTACCTGCCAGTTTTGTTCAAATTTTACTTGTCGAAATGTTTTACATATTGTACAAGATTGTATGGTAACCATTGTATCGGCGTTTTGCATAATTTACTAACTTGTTTAAATTTTTGGTGAGGGTTAGTTTTTGTGATACTTTACATAAAAAAAATACCTTTTACGATTCCATAATATTTAAGTGATTATTATTATTATATTAATAATTATTCGTATTGTTGTTGTTGTTATTATCTACCCTGTGATAATCTCCAGATTACTCTGTTTTCACACGCAAAGGGAGATATTCGTGTTTAAACGAATATTTGAATATGTGCCCTCTAGTTTTTGGGAGATCATGTTGTTTCACTTTAATTTTTCCTAAAACAAAATATCGCTTAACTGTGATGGAACAGTAATGCTTAAAGAGTCTATAAAGCATCTTGTTCTCGTGAAATATGTACATGTATTGCAGAAGCAAACATTTTATTTCTAAACAGTGTGAAATAATTCCACCATGTTTGAAGTATGAGCTTACCATTTTCTCTTACCAATAATTTGTAAATAATAAAGATATTTGTTACATATAAATTCGAGTTCTCGACTATTTTGCCTTTTCTCTTTATCGATCTTTTCACTCAAGGTAGAAACAATATGATGACAAAGGTGAACAGAGGGTCGATTTAAAGTGGAATTAAGATCTAAATAAACTAGGTTTGAATGTTTCAAGCGTACCCAGTAGTTTCCGAACATGATGCTCTGAGAGTGTGGTGCTGTTTCTATTTCTTGTTACAGTCGTATTAGGAATATTATACTATGGTTGAATCTTCGCGCCTTAGAGGTTGTACATAAAAACATAATCTAGTACACTTTCATTAAAATAACAAACAAATAGATTACACTTTAAAATACAAATCTGCAATAAGTTTGGGGAATATTTATTGAAAAAATCATGATGATATTAAGAACCAAATTTAGTTTTTGTTTCCGGTTTGTGATCTTTGCCTTGCATAACCGTATTTTATCCGTAAATTTATACTGAATTAATTTAAATAGCCTACCCTTATCGTAATGTAAAGCTTTCATTTGGTGTCTCAATTATATTTACTTGCACAATAAAACCACGCCACAGAAATAAATTATATTCGGCAAGAGGCAAAACATGACAAAGATATTAAACACTACAAGTTTACCATTACATATCTGTTTTCTAGATACCAGAAAGAAACGATCGATCCAGGACATATCGATAAAGAATATAATCCACAGGTTCATCATTCCATTGTAAAACTGTTGTTTGTATAAAAAAAAAAACGATTTAAGTTCATTTATACGAGAGAAACAGATGCATTGGTGTATAAATTGCTAATGGTAAAGAATAAAAATATTTTGATGGCGCGCTTGTGCCAATCAGCTTATTGTCGGTCTGTACCTGTATACTGGATATGTGTACTTGCTTGCTGACAAAATTGAACTAGGCTTATTATGCAATAATTTTCTGTCAATAATAAATGACCCTTATACCATTTTTAATCTACATGTATAAATCTGTATACGTGTTTCCGATTCTTAATCTAATTAATCTACTTAATTTGGTTTTGTACTGCATAAAACAAACATTTAATTTAATAGTAGTATCCCGTATTCTCATCTGCATAAATTAAACATACAAAAGCCTAATTTGGTTTTGAAATAGTGTATTTTATCTATCTGGAACATCATAACATGATCGATTACCTTCTTTGACTAATGTGTCACAACGGACGTACCCGTTTACGATTATGTTCGTACAAAGAAAAGTGTATGTAAACATAATCAATTTAAGTTTATTTGCAGAATGAACTTTTCTTCTCACGTTTGACATTAAATTTGTGTCAGCGTTTGCTAAGCGCTATAAGGCTGTAATGCTTGATTTCTTACAAATAGTCAGCAATTAATGGAGACTCGTACACAATTCGAAAACAAATCAAACAATAGTTTAAAATAGTTTTCAATTATTTATCTGTAAACGAATAGCTTGATCTTTGTATGTTACGTTTATCTTGTGGGCTTATAGAGCCAATAGACGAAACCGAATCTAGTGACATTTATCTTGGGGAAAAGAGACACAAATTCGGACGAGTAAAACGCATATAAAACCACAATATGTTAACAATTTGTATATTCCACTTTGAGGTTTTTAGTGTTGTCTTTACGTCTAATTCAATGTCTGTCCTTCGAATTGTGGCAATTGAAGAAGACAAAGGCGTCTAACAAACACGATTCTATCTTATAACATTAAACAGAGGCAGCTGCGGATGATTGCAACTGTTATGTGTTTACATTGTAGTTTCTGACTGAATATACTGACATTGGAAGCAACGTAATTTCAGCTAGCTCCATGTAATTATAGGACATTGATTGAAAATCGACAGTTAAATGAGCGCAGGCGGTTCTGTTTTGACACAAACAAGGGAAACGGTTGTAATGTATTCTTCAGTCCCTTGTACTATAGATCTGTCTTTGTGCATGTATCTATCTGTAAACTCATTTCCGGTTTTGTCAAATATTTTTGTATAACTATCGAACTAATTCAACACTGGGCCAGCCCTTTTTGTAAATATTATCAGACCTAAGGATTCTATAGATATTTGCATTCGTTACAATTTAACTCTGTACATAAAAGGCAAGGTGAGCGCGGACACAATGCGAGATAGTCTTGGTTGTAAGGGAGGTTGGGTAGGATCCTTCTGTGCCCTGGTGCTCTCTGAGCTAACGGGAACAGGATGCCGATTTGCTGTGGGGCCCTATTATGTTAATGTTTTGCCCTGCCTTGCATGTTACCAGCGTCGTAACTTCTTGTATCGATTGAGCTGACACGTAGAAGTCATAGAAGCGAAATAACACTGAGAACGGCGTAAAGCCCCTATGAAACAAAACAAACTATTTCGTCACTGCTCCAGAGAATTACACACGTGGCTTATTAAATGGAATTCGGAGTACTATGACCTTCTGTTCTTTCTTATATTTGTTTACATGCTAAACGCCAACAATCCCGAAATGATTAAGGTTAAATATCATTGCAAAAGCTTGGAAAAACAACAACAACAAAAGCAATTCAAAGGGATTTTTTTTTTTGCAACAGCTTAGACAATATAAACATTTACCAGTGTAAAAATTAATTAATTAAATTACAAAATGATCGACCGGCTTTAAAACAAAGCAAAAAGACATATTTGAAACGCTCAATTCATTAGCGTATGATGGACTTTCCGTTATCCAGAAGATCTTTAATTTCCAGATTTCAATTCCTGTGTCCTGGTATATTCTGTGTTAACCAGGAGGTTGATTTGCCGTGGCGTCCTTTTTGGCGATCCATATTGTTTATATTTTACCAGTAAACTCGGGCGTGCTCTCTATCACCTATTAGACGCCACAGTATGAGTGAATTTACTTTCAATACGGAGTAAAATCCCTATTAGGAAACAAACAAAAAGCATGGTGTTAACGGATCAGAAAGATCATGTTTTATAAAAGCCGTAAAACTGGTCGCTTTTCACATCCTTTACAATTTATGCAAACATGATGTAGTCGTCAGTTTAAACCCAGAATTTCAGAACACAAACAATCAACGCTTTTGCCAGGTTTTTCGTCGGCAGTTGGTGAACATCAGATAGAGACAGGTCACTCGATTGCATGGGGTGAGGTCCAGATATTAAAAAAGGAGTCAAATTTCTATGCTAGGAAAGTAAAAGAATCTATTGA
>JAVFBZ010136234.1:412-12812 GCA_032466195.1 Katharina tunicata
CCCCCCCCCCCCCCCCCCCCCCCCCCCCCCCCCCCCCCCCCCCCCCCCCCCCCGAACCTATTCCGGATACAGGGAAGAGGGTTCTGTCGCTCGACCACGGAGCCACGGCGCGGCCCCGGATACGTGCAAGTTTGTCTTTTATATATATTATGCCCTTCTTTAGGAAGAAAGTCAGTTAAGGCTATAACATACCTCGGATTATAAGATAATATGATAATATGCCGTTTCACGGTTATCGACTTTTCATTTCCATTTTCCCTGCACAAAACCGCGATATGACAAGAATCGAAGTAATGAATTATGTTGGGTATAACAGAGCAATGTACGAGCTGTCTCTCTGTAACGGAGCATCTCAATCCCGATCTACTCGTGGCTGTCAGCCGATGAACGCGTATTACCATAGACAGATACAAGTCTTGATTAGGAGGTCGAGATCAAGATTATTGGCATGTGGCCTTGCTCGGTGAAGGGACCGGATTTGCACTGGACTGGTGTCTCAATATACTTGCCAACTAACTGTTAGCGAGAAGAATACCTGTAGAAAAGGATAACACGCAAACAATTACATTTGTATTTTAATAAACTGCTGCTGTTTGTGTAACGATGTGTCTTTAAGAGGAATGTGACCAACATTGTACCATGATATAATGAATAGGCTGTTTGGCGTTATCGACTTTTTGGATCCCATTTGTTTAACGTTTGAAAATATCATGACTGGAATCGTAGTTAGGTATTATATTTGCGACAACAGAGCAGTGTACAAGCTGGCAATCTGTTATGGAGCGATCTCAATGCCGATCTACTCGTAGCTGTCAGCCGATAAACTCTTATTACTACAGACAGATACAGTGCTTGATTAAGAGGCCGGGATCGATATTTTATTGACATATCGCGTTGCTCAATGACGGGACCATATTTGAGTTCCCGGGACGTGGGCCTTGAGTTGACCACTTACAGTTCCAGGTTTTTTCAGTCGTGTTTTGCCTCTAAGGGGTATCCAGGCACCAACTATATAAAATCAAATGCCTTCGAGTCAGACGATAAATCACAAACAAATAATTGTTACTTATCATTATAGCGTTAAGGTGTCGTTTTAAACGTTTATCACCTATTAAACAATTTCATTTTGTGACCTCAAACATATGCATTGCCGAATTACGGAATTAATAGGCTCGTTTTGAATGGTATTTATATCGATCATTTATGGTTTTTCCTCACACATGGAAACCGTCAGACTATTCGTTTAGTATATCTCTTAATGTTTCTTAAAGAATAGAAAACTTTTGATAACGTGTACCATGGGCAGAAAGCTTGTCTTTGTCTGATTACAAATAAACTGTACTTCAGCTTTCAAACGTATTGTAATGCTTTAGTAATCGTCGTTCAAAGTGAAATTACCCTACTTAACGAAGTTCTGTGGCTTGCCATTTTATTTGTCAACATTGAACCCAGATACTTTTGAGTCAATCAGAATACACATTTTGCTAGGCTAGCTTCCGTTTCCGGTTTGACAATCCCCAAATTTAATTCATTGTTGTCTATCGTATGGTGTACTTTTTTATGCACTTTTTAATGCATTTTGAGTATGTCTTAGTAGGCCTATACACATTTAGACGTGCAAAGTGAGAATTTTAACCAACCTTTGGATGTAGGCCTCGCACTGCAGGTTGAGACACGTCTGACGCGTAGTGCTGTGCCTGCTGGGTTAAACATGTCGGATTCCATTAATTGTCGATCTTACACTTTCGATACCGAAATTTCACTTCTTGGCCACATTCTCTGGATAAAGGTATGGGTTAAGCTTAAGTTTTCTCTTCCTTTAAGGTCGACAGGGTGATTCAGAAACAATCAACCAACTGAATCGCCTTCTGTCTCTTGTGCTTTCTGAGCTTAGGGGATTAGGGAGCCGATCTCTTGTGGTGTCCTGTGTCGTCCTGTAAATGTACTGTGGTGTCGCCTTTGTTACCAGTGTCGTTTAGGGTGGCGTCCTATAGCAATAAGACAAGCCCTTCTGCTTTCTGAGCTTAGGGGATCAGGAAGCCGATCTCTTGTGGTGTCCTGTGTTTCGTCCTGTAAATGTACTGTGGATTCGTCTGTGTTACCAGTGTCGTTTAGGGTGGCGTCCTATAGCAATAAGACAGGCCCTTCTGCTTTCTGAGCTTAGGGGATCAGGGAGCCGATCTCTTGTGGTGTCCTGTGTTTCGTCCTGTAAATGTACTGTGGTGTCGTCTGTGTTACCAGTGTCGTTTAGGGTGGCGTCCTATAGCAACAAGACAGGCTCTTCTGTCGAACTCTCAGAGCTTAGGGGATCAGGGAGCCGATTTATTGTGGTGTCCTGTGTTTCGTCCTGTAAATGTACTGTGGTGTCGTCAGTGTCGTTTAAGTTGGTTTCCTACAGCAACTGGGCAGGCACGCCGTCATATGAGTGAAATAATGTTAAGCACGGCGTAAAACAAGCAAACCAACCAGCTGACCCACTATTATGTTCCAGTTGCCACATCGACGACCGTGTTCACTCTTTGTGTTGTCGAGAAAATAGCTTTTGAAAATTAAACAGCCCATTGAGCCGACACTTATTTTCCAATTTAATATAGATTATTGACATTAAATAACTAGATGTGACGACAAGCTTGAGTGCCACAATTAAACCTTAACACTTTGCAGCTGTTTGACATTATAAACTAATTTTTTGTTTCAATGCAGATAGACCTTGTTAATTCTCGGCCGACGACATATAAAATGATTCATGCCGCATACAAACAATTTTAATTATTGATTCACAAAAGCCCCAGTAATATCACCACATATTGCAAAATCTAATATAGTTTATATAGTATGGTGGATAATTATCTGTCAATTAGACAATTAAATGCGTTATGTAGCACTCACGATATTACAGAAAAATATAAAAACGAAGGACGCATTTTTAATAACTACTTTATAGACTGATAACATGTATGTTTCTACTGTAGAAAAGCATGCATTATATAGGTATTAACTTTAAAAACTTGAATTTTGTCCATGTCCCAATACATTATTTATTTATTATATTGTTGTTTTATTATTGTTACTGCGTTATTGTTGTACAACAAAGTGTGGCAATGAACATATAATTAGAAAAATAGAAAACTTTTGATAATGTGCTCTATGGCTAGGGTGCCTGTTTTCGTCTGATTAGAAAAACACACTTCTTTAGCTTTCGCAAATTTGTAAAGCTGAGTAATAGGCATTCAAAATGAAATCACCGAAGCAGAGCTGTATGTCTTGCCATTTTGATTGTCAACATGGACCCTAGCTAATTTAAACCAACCAGTATACGACTTTGTTTTAAGCTATAGATAGCTTCTGTTACCGGTCTGACTTCACGTTAACCCAATCCACACATCTACTACATTGTTTGTCATACGTATCACGTACTTTATTTGAACATTTGATCGTATTCTTTGTGACAAATACATTTGGGCCTGGGATATCTATAAATATACCTTGCTCTACATTTATACAAAAATCTCTACACACCTTGAAATATTGCGTGATTGACAGGTCACGAAATCAACATGTTTATACGGATAGCACTCCTAAACCGCAATTCTACAACGACAACATGTTTAGGATGTATAACTTGTAGGACAACGGGCAATATCGATAATGATATTTTCCGACATGATGTATTTGACTGTAGAATTGATTCACCTGGCCCCGTACGTAGTTAACGTCGGCCATGTGAGAGAAACACCTGTTTTGTAGAATCTCGTCTGAAAACACTATGACTGTGAAGATGAGCTGCGGTAAATCAGAGATCGATTCAACGTTCGATACACTAGGGATAACACATGTTGACAGAGCTTTGCTTCGGAAGACTAACAGCCAAGTACCTTCTAGTCAAACCGATTTGCTTCCCGCACATCCCGATTTGCTTGTAAGCAACCGTCCATCGAGTCCCCCGACGCCCGAGCGTTCCTAGAACTGTCTGTTCGGAAGAGACTGTGGCTGACGTCCCCCGGCTCCCACGATTTCGTAAGCCCGATTATTCGGAAAGACGTTTCGCCAAAGTCCCCTCGGCACTGGTACTTTTATGTCCGGTCAGGAGGGACGATCTGTCATGAAAGGCTACCATGTTTTGAAAGTTCATCAGCGCAGTATTGTCCAGATGTAATGATTTAACCCGGGTTTATCCAATAGCCACCTTATCCGCATATAAGCAGCTGGATCGCTAACATTTATGCACAGGGCGGGCTCGATGCACGTCGTCAATCCATCTTTCTGCCAGCACTTCATTAACACTAGTCAAGGCGTAGTATCGGATATTCGGTATTTGTAATAAATGCTGTAGGCAAGTCGCTCGGACAGGCCACACTAATTTTTCAATATATTTGTATTGCTTCCTGCAGTCACATGGGATTACACACTGATTATGCTTGGAGTAATTTTGAGTGAACTCACAACGCATATGGATCAAGGTAAAGTGTCAATCTACTTGCCTTGGATTTAGCAGATGCTCTGGTTTCCGTTGAAAACGATATCAATACCTTCACATATGTGCTAGTCTAGCTTGATTTTTAAATGTGTGACGAGGTTTTCGATCGACAGAAATGTGCTGTTGTCTTGAAGCTTCTACCTTCGCCGACGACTCAGGCACTGAGAGTAAGGATTAAATCGCTATCAGAGAGATCGGATACTTTTATCCGAATTTGTGATTTGAAAGAATGTATTCCAGTGTGATTTTTGGTTACTGTACACGATACCTTGATACGGTAAAGTCGTTTGCTAAAACGGCTTCTAAGAGACCTTATCAATGAACTGCTGTGTTTTGTGACCAGTGGAAGGTGAATGGTCACTAGTGTGTCAATTTGTCACAAGTGTTCTTTTCTTGATCTTGAGCAATCCTCACCTTGTTATAAAGGTTTCTATTGGAGTAGACGTTTTATGCGTTCAATTGTCACAATGTCTACCGGAACAGCACCACCGTCTTCCAGCAAAACGGATAAAAAACGTAATATGTGTGATGCTCGTTTGTCCCTTCTCGGCAAACCGTTAAACTACCGAGCACATCGCCGAGATTTGAGACATCGTAGAGCTCAAATGAGGATTTACAACTTTTTAGAAAGATCGAAAGCAAAGCCCGCCATCGTCTACAAAGTCATTGAGTAAGTATGCAGGAAGTTGTTTAATTCATTATAAGTCAGGCATGTTATGATACCTAAAGTAAGTTGATGATAACGTTGTAAATGTCATGAATCACACAGCGATACCAAAAGTTCAAAGCTTTGTCAACTTATTTTTATTTATTTTCCGATGTTAGATCAACAGGACTATATGTCCCAATTACAGATCATTGACCAGCTTTATTGTGGGAAGAAAACTGGGTAGAACCCAGAAAACCCACGACGTACCGTTGATAGCTGACAGACCAACCCACATACAATCTGAGCGAATGCGTGAACTCGCGGAGGTGAGTGGGATTTGTCGATCACGAGCGTACACTGCAGAAATGTGTTCTCTTGACCACTCCGCCATGGAGGCCCTTTGAAGTTTGATCTTTGTCTTGTTACAGTATAATTCCACATATATGGAAAACCTTATCCATAAACAATTATAACATTGTCAGTTTATAAATATTCTTTTCTAATGTAACAGTATATTTTACATCAAGCAAACAAATTATATTATAGTACGCAAGTCACTTTAATTTTAAAAGATATGTAATTATTTCAAAATTATATGTCTTGCAATGCTCACAAATAATGCCTGTAGAACCCTTGTGATCTAGACTATTGTTTTACATAATGTAAATACCTCGTATCCATACTATTGACATGTGAACTACGGACGTGAAACCCTTTTCAATTGTTCTCGATCAAGCTACTTGTATGTTCGATACATTATTATACAGGTGAGGTAAAGGTTTGTCGCAAGTTACCAGTGTACTTTTTGTTCTTAAAACAAGGTTTACGAAATTAAGCATATTTCAGTTGGATGATTTTTACATTGTGCCAAATCAAATATCTGCGTGTGATATTTGAAAAGGACATTTTTTGCAAGACTAGGATAACCATTTACTTGTAAATTTTGCCACGAGACAGAAAACGGGTTATAAATAATATAACATGTATTCTAAACGTGCATACTTATTGAATGCAAAAAAGCGCAAGATTCAAAGAGTTTTGGGTGAATGGTTGACGTGTCGCCATGTTATGTGTCATTTGTGTCTCTACGCCATCTGCGGTTGGCTGATGGGAGCTTCCTTTGCCCCGGAGCTCTCTAAGCTAAGGCGCATCAGGCAGCCTATATATTGTGGTGTCCTGTTTTGCGTCATGAGACTGTCCTGTATCGTCTATTTGTTGTGAGTGTGTCAGAGGGGACGTTATTTGTCCATTTTCTTCTCCAGTCGTCATATAAGTGCAATAAAATAAAGTACCAGTTGTCCGGTGGCTGCGGATTTCGTGGGTGGTTTTTACGAGGTTTCTTTCAGGTTTTCCACCGTACACCGGCAACGCAAAGTCGGCATATAGATGAAATACTATTGAGTACAACGGTAAACACCAATCAAACAAACAAACAAACATTAAATACGGCGTAAAAATCCAGTCAAACAAAAAACAAACCCTATTTACCATCTTTATCTGGATTATTCAGAGTCATCATACGGAAATCGTATGTGAGCAATAGTTAAGACAACACAATGTCAATGGAACACATCTCGGCGTCCACCAGATTGTTGAAATACATTCTCATACTTTCACTTATTGTCAACTGTTCGTTTCTAGTCGGTAAATATCGTGGTGTCGTTTTATGTTATGTCGATATTGATATATCATTAAGCGGATTGAACCCAACTTGAAGTGGTCGGTATATTCTAAACGGCTCTAATGTGTTTGAATGCATCTCCATACTCTAGAGACGTCTAAGATGGCAGATTTGTTACCGGCATATCTTGGGATCGAATTCCAATCGAGTCAGTATTGATGCATCAACAAAAGCAACTGTGTCTTCCTTTCTATTGAGCCAACGTAAAAAGAGTTGATACATTCTGACTTAATAACGTGTGGGTTCTTCTATCGACATTTCCCTTAAGTAACCCACATGGTGCATTAGCTCGAATCAATACCAAATTCCATCACGATTTGAGTTCACTTGCGTATCGACATTGTGTCTCAACGGTTATCGTTGATGAAACACAGACTCACCGGAAGCTAACTGAAGCAGCGTCAAACGAACATCCGATACTACGACAGAAATGGCTTGATGAAATTTAACTTTCGTCGTCCCAAACAACATTGCCGTTTAATTGTTGTTGTTGTTGTAGTGTCCCCTTAGTTCGAAAGTTGTAAGATCAGACAATCGAGTACGTCGAAACCCAGTTGCGAACCCAAATCAATACTTTAAGAGTATGTCACTGAATCAACAACCAAACCATGCGTAATTTTTCTTTATTTTGCTGTCATCACTTAGCTCGGCCGTGATAGGTGTATGAATCTGTCTCAAAATGATACATTTTGTTCGCCGGAAACCTTTTTACAGCCGTATGCACAATAAACACATCAGCAAACATGTTAACGAGAGAATTCCTTATGGCTTTAGAGAACGACGTTTAGTTTAAAAGTAAATTATGTTCTGAATGTAAAACAAATGGAAACTGGATTTTGTCTACATTAGCAGTTTTACCAATAGGCTGTGAAAAAGTTCCGGCTAAAATGGCGATGATTGTATCACGTCCGAGATGATGTGCGTAGTACATTCGATGACTTCGGAATGGATCAACAACAGTAAACCCCAAACCACCAGGCATCTCAGCCATTTGCCTAATCAAAGACAGAAAACAGGGGATACTTTCGAAACGACTCAAAGTTAATACATCATCACCCTAAACGTCACTTCGATTACACAACATGTTGTCCTATGCATTTTTAGCTTCAGCACCTTGTTGCGTTTGTGTTATCCAATAGTTTTGGTTTTTGGGCTTTGTGTCGGTCTATGTAGAAGTACAGTTGGTTATATAACACCAAAATAACCTAGCTTAGAATATTTTTTCAAAATTGCCACACGACAAAACCGTCTGCAGTATGTCCCACAAAGCTAAATTATTTATCATTGCATGTCACTTGCATGTAATCAGCACGGCAATACCTACGTTGTCTGTTTGTTTGTCTCTCTGTCTTTTTGTTTACTTGGTTGCTGTTTTACTTGGTACTCAAGGCTATTGCACGTTCGTGACAACATTGCGCGGCCGATGTATGGTGGAACACCGGGAAGATACGTAAAAAACACCCTTCGTCATCCGCAGCCACCAGTATTTCACTATATACTTAAGACCGACAGCGGAATTCAAACCTACATGTTTACCGGGTACAATGACAAAACCCGAGCAAAAATCTATAATTCTAAGTATTCATAGTATTAATGGGCTGTTAAGTTCTCTTCAATGTACAAGTCACAAGTTCCTTTTTCGGCTTCTGGTATAGATCAGTAGTGCTTCGGTGGATGCGGAGATCGCTGTTTGTTTTTTATGAGGTTTCTTCCATGTGATTCGCCATAACCCGACAACACAGTCGTGGTATAAGTGAGATACCCTCCAGTACGACTTTAAACACTTATGAAATAAATAAAAAATAAAGTGTAACTTGACAGAAATAAAGCGTACCGCGGACGTTAAACACTTATGAAATAAATAAAAAATAAAGTGTAACTTGACACAAATTAAGTGTAACTTGACAGAAATAAAGTGTACCTCCGACGTTAAACACTTATGAAATAAATAAAAAATAAAGTGTAACTTGACAGAAATAAAGTGTACCTTGACAGAAATAAAGCGTTGCTCTAGAGACACTAATCGTTTGAGTTATGTAGTGAGCGTATCGCACTAACACACTTATGCTTATATATTGATGCTTACGTCTAGAACTGGTTAATGCTTCATATATAATAACCAGTACTTGTTGCAGATAGCATTAATCATTTTGTATAATGATCACCAACGGCGAAATAGTGACGTATTGTGTCTGTTGTGGTTGTTGGTGTCTGTTACAACCAGTTACATCCGACCAAGCCTTTTAGGTAGCTGTTATGTCGTTACATATCATTTTATCTAATTTTTTTATTATTAGTTTTTGCAACATATTTATCTTGTTAGCATCTTTTTTGTTGCATTTCTTTGCTTGTGTGCGTGTTTATCAGTTCACTTTATTTACATTGTACTGATCAAGTCGGAATAACAGCAACGGGTAGTTTACTTTATCTCAATGTAAAGTTAATTTATGTAGGACTCGAACCAGTTCTCTGATATAATAGCGAATGATATTTCGGATATTTTATTATTTATAGACGACACGCTAATCATATTATTCCCTGTTGGACTTGTATTCCTCTTCGTCTGGGACCAATATGATCTATACTTAAGTAATTAGCTGCTACTCAATCATGAATTATGTAAATGATGATACGTAGGCCTAATTACATTAGCATTGATAAACAGCAAAGCTGCAATCAGCCTTTATTATAGAAACGCATCAGGCTCTAGTTCGCTTTCATTCTAATTTTAGCAAAATAACATTACTTAGATGTCCTTTTCCATCATCTCATTGGCTGGTTGTACACTGGATTGCTGAAATAGCCTCTGCGTCCCCTCCTGGAGATAGCTTCCAGGCTGCGAATCGACCTCATGTGCATGTATGACGGCGTTCCAGAACAATGGAAAACAACTGAAACGCTTGTAACACCGCAGTACTTTTAAAGACAAGAAAACAAAATATCACAACAAATCGGCTTACTGATGCTCCTTAGATAAATTAGCTCAGGCCTGTTAGTCCATTAAACCAACGGTTCAGCTCGGTTTTCTTAGCACAAGATGAATATGATTCGATCAAATTCGCCTAGTGGTTAAATTCTTTTATAATCTTGACATCTCAGTGTGGCGTAAAGTGCTTTGACATTTAATACTGGCACCGCTAACATATAAGTGAAATAAACTTAGTCTGACGTGCAGTCCCCTGAAAAAATATTTTAAAATATGTTGAACTTTATTAGGTACATCGTTTTTTTTTTATTCTTCCAGAGAACGTTTAAACTAAGAACGTGTCATCATCACTCATGTACACAGATGGTTGGAATCCGCCATACCAAGAACGGAGTTAAGGAATTACCATTGCCAATATCAGAGGTTTACTCTGATCAAGTATACTTTAGAAGATTACCATATTTGGCATATAACAGAATTCTGTCTGGTTGAAGAGTAATCAATAAGCTAAACAGTTAACTAGAGTTTATGTTCCTGACAGGTGCTACAGCTGACAGTTTGCTTCTTTTTAATTCCCTTTTGTAAGCAGACACTTTTATGCTGTCCTGTCAGCTTTACTATTGCACAGAGAAATTCGTTCTCGTTCGCAATAAATGAACTTGGTGGTTTCAAATGCGAATAGAGAATGTTGTCAATTGCCACGCCTAGTGCAGCCGTTAGTTTGATAGGATGCAGTCGTACTGTTTTCTTTGCATGAATTAAACATTAAAACTTCTGAACAGTCTATCGAAAGGCTACTTGTTTGGAGATTGCATTCGTGTTTCCAATTTTAGACTTAACGGAACATTCAAAGAGCATTCATTGGACGTGACTTTGGGGTTATGTTAGTCCCGCTGTTTATTTGTTGGAATTCATTGGTGTCGTATAAGTGATACACTCCGGGGCACGGCGTTGACCTCTAATCATTCATTCAATTAATAAATCCTACAGAAAGAAAATACCTTCCTTCCAATGCTTTGCTTAGTAATGATTAGTTTTCTTTGGAGTTTCGGGTAGCATTGTAAATTCCACTCGCGTATATTGTAACGTAATGTAACGGTTCAACTCCTGCAAATATCAGTCCATGTGCCACGTAAAATATAACTTTCAAATCTGCATGCTTTTCATCTGTTAAGTAAGTATGTTATACTTATAACATTTGTATCTCCACGCTTCTCTCTGAAAACCGTCCGCATGCAGCGTTATTACTAACTTATATAAACCTTATGTTTCTTTGTACTCTTCGCATTAGCCTTAATGGTTTAAATTGAATGGATTGAAACCGATCTGTTTATGTAGAAAACTAATATTGCTTGAAGGACACTTCTTATTCGTGGCCTAATGACTTGCACTTAATAGTTTTATATGTATCGATTGAAATGCGGTGTGTTTGTTTGAATCACCAATATTACCAACTAAGATATAAACCGCTGTGTTAAATCGCTTATCTGTTTAAAAAGTGTAACTGCAACGGTGGTTCTGAATAACTTTTGTAATCCAATAAATTTAGACCTTTTTACATTTCCACGAGCACTTAATTGTTGATTCCAGTGTATTACACATGTCATGTAAACGCACAAAATGAAGCGATAAGCTTTAGGTACAATTTATGGTCGCGTCTATTCCCACAAGCTGCTGGCAATTGAATGTACTTAACATTTATTGTACTGAGATATTTCATGCCTAGGCACATAAGAAATAAAGAGTTTTATGCACAATTTCGAGTTGCTTCTATTCCCAAAAGTGACTGGCAAATGAATCTTCCAAACAACAATCCTTCTAAATTATTTAATGGTAAGTCCCATTGACTATAAACTGCAGTGTTTATTGCGCGCCATAAAATAAATAACGAATTATTCTGCATCCGGGGATTCAGAGGTGATAACCGTTAGACATCTCTATATTTTATTTTTATTCGCCCGTAACCCCCTTAACATCGACCACACAAACTCCAGCATGTTTCTCTAGACCACTGGTAAATGACTAATGAGATTTGGTAGTTGCTTTCACAAATATCCCATTTATAGTCCAGAATGACCAGTTTAGTTTTGCAAACATTTCCACTCACTGAATTGCAAATAACAGAAATTAACACAAAAAGATAGCACAAGTATTGTGATCAAACAATGGCGGGAAGTTTGAATATCGAGTGTTACGTTTTCTTGCAATTTGAGGCTCGATAAAAATATTAATCATTTACGTCTCACTTCGGAAACCCACGACGACAGGATACCCCATACTAAGCGCATGGTTGTTCGGCAGCCTCCTATGCCCTGGTACTCTCTAAGCTGAGGGTCAGACAGAACATTAGCTTATTGGTTTTGATGTCATTGTAGCTTGTATTGACTGGCCATTTTGTCAGACTTTGTCCCCAAAAAGTGGGGTAATAGCCAAATCTCACTGTAATCACCGGTGTGATTCAGAATTGAACAAAAAATAAAACTCCGTAAACAAATGTACGATTAGATGCTGCAAAAGTGGGGAAAATGTCGTAAAATGGACAGATATACAGAACAGATGGTCATTCAAAGGTGAAGTCTTGACGTTTTAATTTAAGTTTAAATTGGACTACACCGACACCTGGGCCAACTGGTAAAATTGTTTACTCTAGCAATATTAGTGAAATAA
>JAVFBZ010136245.1:0-22646 GCA_032466195.1 Katharina tunicata
GTGACTCCCTCATATACCTCAGGTCCACTGGGAGACTCGAACCCGTGCGGCACATCGAAGGAGGATCTGCAGTCAGACGCGCTAACTACTGAGCCACGGCGCGGGCCCCCCATACTCAAGATAATCTCAGACATACTGTGTGATTGATTTTGGTTGTACTTTAGGTCATTTAAGTGCCAGTGCCAGGATAAATTGGATAATCAACCCTAAATAAACAAGGATGCCACACAGCAGACAGCCAGACACGACTCAAAATATGACATTTATATAATTTAGAGACACATTACTTCGCCCAACTAAAGGCAGAAATAAGAAAAGTTTGCCCCAAAACAGATTCTACTTACTTATGTTTAAGTACAAACTTGACATTTTTATAAGCAAATGCAACCAAGTATGTGGAGACGAGTGACATCAGACCAAACCATATAGCTGACTGGTACAAGTCCATCTGATGAATTCTCCAAAACAACCCTGGGAAAGAAAAACGTATAAAGGGGTTATTAATCCTTGTATGCGAATTTAATTGGTTTTGTGAAATGAAGCTTTAGGTAACACAAAGCATTTAAAGTTAGCGAATTTGTAAAAGTAAAAATTTTTCCATTTTTAAATCTGCTCATCACAAATGTTGAGGGTTGGAATGGTAGAACAAAAGTTTTTTTTATTCACTTGTATGGCAGGCTAGCATTTGTTGTTGTTGTTATGCAATGTTTGAAGAAAAGTGACTTGTAAAGGTTGATTTAATTGGTTTTGTGCAAGGCAGTGTAGCCTGGTCAAGCTACGTCCCATAGCTAGATCGAGCTATAGTTGTTACATCGAGATACTCTCCCCATCCTGATTATCAACAGGTTGGGGAGAGTAGCTCTATGTAGCTCGATCTAACTACTATCTAACCCTGGTCATTTCTCGAAATGATTTTCCAAAAAGATTTGCCAAAAAGCAAGATTTGAAGTTAGCACATTTGTTAAAGTCAAAATTTTGCGTTTTTTAAATCATTTCAGCGCCAAAATTGAGGGTTTGTGGAAAAAAACTTTTCTCATTCACTTCAGGTCAGAGTAGCATATGTTGTTGTTGTTATGCAATGTTCGCGAAAAAGTGCTTTGTGAGGTTTGATGTTGATTTAATTGGTTTTGTGAAAGACAGCTTATCCCAATCGAGCTACGCCCCACAGCTAGATAGAGCTATAGTAGTTAGATCGAGATACGTACATGTAGCTACTCAGTCTCTACCCAACCAGATCGAGGGCTACAGGTCTCTGCATCTAACTTTACAAAAAAATAACCCTAAACCTTACTAATAATATAACCGTCAATTGTTCAAACGCTAGTTTTAGCTGACGGACCAATTCTACAAATAATCTACTAATTTTGCAATCAGTCGGCGTGTCCGAATACACCAGAATGTATAGGTTGTTGTTGTTGTGCGTAGACACTTAACTGAAACGTGGCAGACTGTCACAGAGCTTAACTTTGATCGGGTGATTTCAAATAGCCAGAGTGAATACTTACAAATTGGAATGACTGACACTATGAGAGCGTTTCCGTAAAACAGCGCCGATGACTTTGTGCTCACATTTCGACTAAAATCTTGGAGCAAAAGCTCCTCTTCTCGAGTGAGTTTCTTCTGGGCCGGCATTTTACACCAGTATGGAAAGCGGAAAAGAAAGTGTAGAAGCGCACCCTGACGGTTGTACACAATTTATAAAGGGAGACGCAGAGGGAGGCAACTCGTCACGAGCAGCTGTTACACAGAATCCGGTTAAAACACGCAAACCCGGTATAACAAATATCAACAGATGTTAGTGGAACAAAGACAAACTTTCCATGCTGTTCTCATGGCCTCAATTGTTGGCAAAGGGTGATCTGTAATAATTTGTGTGTGTGATAGACGGTAAGCCTCGCCGATAAGCCCCATCTAGACGTAATTAATAAACTTGACAAGTCTGTTTTTTTTTCCCCTAGCTGTGCAAGACCTACAAATTAATACTAATAAAATAAGTAGATGTTTAAAAGTTGTTCAACTTCACTTTATTTATATACCAGCAGGCCACAAACCAACTAACTTAGTCACAAATTCTAGGAATATATGTGCCTACAGCCAATATGCAAAATTTAAATATATTGGAAGCAGTCATGGCAGTATTTTCGCTTTATGGGAAAACACTTTCTGATACTAAGCAGGTTCTAGTTAAGACAATTTTGTAGACTGAGACTCTCTTGGGAATCGAACCCTCGACCCACACATGCCTGCCGCCTAAACCGCTCAGCCATCCGACCACTCAGCCATCCGACCCAGCAAGGGTCTCGGCCTGCACAATTTTCTGAACTAGAATCTGTTTAGTGTCAGAGAGTGTTATCCCAAAAATACAAAATACTGTTAACGGTCACTTTTTAAACGACACGAAAAATATTCTAGGAGTCATGACGGTTCTCAAATACCGTTACTTATACCTAAAGCCTTTTTAGTAGGCCTACCCGCTTACTATAAGCGGTATACCACAAACTATACCCTACTGTATTTTTTTTTCGTTTTTTGGCAGAACACACTCTGAAATTGAAGAGAGTCTAGTACAGAAAAATTTGCAGGCTGAGACCCTTGCGGCAATCGAACCCACGATCCTCAGAGTCTGGTACCAAATTATCGCCAGCTGGCTGCCTAGACCATTTAGCTTTCCCGCCTTCCGGAAAATGTTCTGAACTAGAATCAGTTCAATATCAGGGAGTGTTATACCAACAAACTATTATTATGAGAGCCCCGCCCCCTACAATTTTGCTACGTCTGTTCTCTATTGTTAGCAATGCAAATTACACTTATCTGCCCCAAGGGCTGCCATGCAGAGTACGTTATAATAGACAGATTACACGTCTCTCTTAAAATATCGATGTATTACTCTCCCACTCCGCCTTATTAACGACCTTTAAGACTGTATATGTCGGACAGCGATGCCAACGCCCTAATAAAGATACTGATACTAAAAAAGACACAACATAGGCCTACTACATCGTTACATGGCAGTGTGATTTCTTCACCTTGCCTGTTAGTTTGCTATGTCTTAACAATCCAATACACTATATAACCCCTTAACAGAAAAGTATTTAGAATCGCTTCGCTCGTTTTTTTTATAGAAAACTGGATAGCGACGGAATTAGTTTTGCATAATTATTTTACAGGCGTGTAGTCAGCCCGAATAGTGGCTCTGTGTTTACTAGACGGCTCTATCTGTAATCACAATAAAGATCCAATTCCAAAGAGAATTTCAAGCTGTTCTTAAACAACTTAACTAAAAAATAAATTTAATGTGAAACATACAAAGGTTTGTGCCCTCAGTATGTGAAAACATTTCATTATATTTTCGGAGCGCATGCGTCATTTGATGGTGCGGTGTAGTCAGTATATTCATGCTAGTATAAGTCATTAATGTTTAGGGGCCTATACGACAATCGGCCACACGACAAATCTTGTTTAAGATATAGTCTTAACTTAGCATCTAGGCCGAAACGTCGCTTATCAATATACCCAGAAATTGAAAATCCATCTTAGGGATCACGTTTTTGTCATAGAATATAGTCAGTAGGCCCTAACGCTTACAAAGGCGACAATCAGGCAGTTAATGTGGCAATAAATGACTGTATATACGCCATATACGCACCCAAAATTAGGATTTTTCAACTTATTCCGTTTGCCTTGAGTTTTACAAGATTTGATGTTTGTTCAGAAATTAAAACAGTCACGTTCAAATAAAAAATTATTCATTTGGGTACAAAGCTTGTACGGAACAGGAGAAATCTAGCAGTTATTCGAATTTAACGGAAAGAGGGCTGGCCATATTTGCTCAAAAGACTTTGAACCAGTCGCAGTGAATGACCTTGTTTGTAACATTTTAAACCTTATAAGGGGTGTGGCTAACATGGTTGACTCGGAGTGACGTCGGTACATCAAAGATGTGACAGCAGATTGACACATTTCCAATTAAAATTTATGGCAGAATTTTCATTTTTTTTTAAAATTTTACCAGGCTTTTAAACTACCTTGACCTTCAAATCTGGGGATAGAATTAACGGAAAACCTCTAAATTTTACTTTTCGATGAAAATATATATAATTAATGAGATTCTGTGAAAACCCAAATTACATTATATTTGGGTGCGTATGTGACTTAAAGATAATAGGTAGTGTTTATACAATAAAAGTCGCACTTTATCAATAATACTTAGTGACTAACGCCAGCCAACACCACTTAAGGGCTACACAATTGGGCCTATCCTGTTTTGACCCCGACTTAATTGTTTACAAGGATGGCTAGCCTATAAGACTGCAAGTCCATGTGATGATTTGTATCTGCGAACTCAGAGGCGAGGGGGATCATCTACAAGCGAACATTCTAGAAGTGTGCGATAAATAAAGACGGCCAGTTAAAACCTTTTATTATTAAAGTACACATAATTAAACAAAAAAATCATTACCGGTTGGATCTGTAAGCTTATCCTGAAATTTTCAGAAGTAATAAAAATAGCTAAGTGTTAATTTGAGCATGTGTCCGAGATTTAGAACGACGAGAATCTTTAGGAGTTTTCTTCAGAATACTTTTACTTGGACAATAGTGGTAATGGAGGTTGTAGTTGTGATCGAAAGCAGCTTTTGTGGGCTCCTTCCTGATTGCACAACCATAGTTCTGTAAAGTCTCTTCCGGCGGAGAAGAACAACCGTTCCGGCTTGTAACATTTGGCAGTTCACCACTGTCACCATTTGTGTCTGTTCTCGAGTTTATACAACATTTGTTTTGTGAAGTATTTGGGTTACATGGTGACTTGTTGCTTCCAGTATTTAATGGAAAACATGGATTGCGAGTTATTCTCTGGTTTGGATCGATATTGGATTCTAGGCTAAGACAACCATTATCACATATAGGGCTACTACTTGTGCTCTGGGAATCCTGATTGGCTGTTATCTGGGTTATCTGGGAAGCAGTGCAATCGTCCACATCATCCCCTCGAATCACAGACAAACTATTATCCCCGAAAGAATTTACTTGGTCATAGGTTTGGTCAGCATGGAGGCGTAACCATGGCAACGTGGAAACACACAAGTCTGGTCTAACCAAGCAAGACGGTCGCCTTGATGACACACTTGTCGAGTCGCTATCCTTGTCCTTTTCTAAAATAAGATCTTCAACTTTGATGTGATAGTGATCTTTCCAGTCTGTATCAAAATCATCGTCATCTTTAATAGATCCACTCAGATTGGGATTGTCTTTTACCCGGGGAAATTTCCACCGTCGACATGACATGGCTACAGCAGTGACTAAACACAGACAGACGATCAGTAGCACTAGAACACCGGCCGTCACAGCGTTCTTGTGGAAATCCTCTGGATCTGGATTAGAAATGACTTCAACAATGAAACTCAGTGGATTGGAGACTATCCTGCTGTCATCTTTCTGTACCAAAACAACCTGTGGAGTTTAAGGACGGACATGGAATTACTAAAAGCGACTGTGTATAAATGATGATTGTTAGTTGTAATAAACAAGTTTCTGTGCAAGTCTGTTACACTCAGTATGTAAGCATTGTGTAACAAAGTGTGTCGCTCAAAACAAAACAATTCGACACAAACATGGTGATTCCAGCGGAATATTTACATGTTAGACTAGAGACAACACTCCGAAACAACTGTAAATAATGCATGTTTAACGAAAGCATGACTAAGGCGGATTTTCAACTTCAGGGTATAATGATAAGCGACGTTTCGGTCTAGATGTTAAGACCGTTAGCATCTAGGTCGAAACGTCGCTTATAAATATACCCAGAAGTTGAAACTCCATTTAGCCATTTTTTGCTATGTGCCCAGCTTCTAAATGCCGCTTAAACAAGAAATGCACGTCAAGTTTCAATGTATTTTGACTGGCTTTTCATTCCCGAAGATGGTTATTAAAGCCGAAATACGGAAACTAGAAATGCATTGCTACTATCTCAACCTATAATTCTGACCCGTCTCTATAACTACTGGAATGTATATAAAATGTATACACGTTTAATAGTTCCGCTGTTGTATACAGAGCCAAAATTTAGCCATTTAGTTATCTGTTGTGCTACACCACAAAGTACTTGTTCGGAAACACACATTGCCAGCTGGTCACATGGTTGGCATTGATCCTTGGTTACTGAATTGTACCGACTTGGTTATTGAATTGTACCGACTTGGTTACTGAATTGTACCGACTTGGTTACTGAATTATACTGACTTGATTACTGAATTGTACCGACTTGGTTACTGAATTGTACCGACTTAATTACTGAAGTGTACCATCTTATTTACTGAAGTGTATAAGTTACTGAAGTGTATCGTCATAGTTAATGAACTATATCGTCGTACTTACTGGATTGTATTGACTCGGCTACTGAAGTCAGAACAATAACATAAATTCAAAACCTATCAACCGTTGGACCCTTTCATCAATAAGTGAGAATTGTTATTCTTATACAAAACTAATTTCAGAAAGTTAACTTACGCAAAAATATATAACAGAATGGACTCCGTAGTTTTCAACACTTTTTTGAACCAAAATGTCGCCAAAGTCGTCGATTTTGAATTTAGACGATCCCATTATCACAAATTCTAGATGATTTGGAATGTCTGTTCTATTTTTGTCTTCGATTGTTGTTTTCGATGTGTAGAATGGATTCACCCATTTTTGGTGATGAGGCATTGGACGAACTTCAACCCCCAAGTCTATTTGGTTATAAATTTTATCAAAAAGTGTTCCTTTCACGGCGACGACTGTTCCGTCTGAAACCCCGGCATACAAATCTCCTTGGAATTCGCCACCCTTATAGCCCAGTGAGTAAGGATAGATAACTTGAGCCGAGGCTTCCACCAGTTTATCTATGAAATATAAGAACATCACAGTTAGACGCTTTGATTGTGTAACATTTTGCTTTATCTATGTGCTAATGACAAAGTTAATATTTTCCTTGTTTTTTTTCTTTTTCAGAATAAACCAAAGTGAAAGTTCGAATTGACAGGTTACTTGCAAAGGGATATATAATTCTCAGTGACCCGACAGATCTAGAATTTCTAAATGTTTGCTTAGTTATACCTAGTACCGTTAGACTTATGTTGGGTGGTTGTTGGGAGCTCCATGTGCCCTGGTGCTTTCTGAGGGGTATGAAGAAGCCAATTTGTGGTGGTGTCCTGATTTGCTGTGTCGTATGGTAAAGTGGCGTCCTTGTTGGTAATTAGTGACTCTGACAGTGGCTGCCTTACTCAAAAGAGTTGGATCACCGCTATGTGTGTCAAATGAGCTCAAATACGGCGTGAAGCCCCAACTAAGAAAAATGTAGCCCAGAAAACAACCAGACAAATACAACTGACATTTATGAGTCTATGAATGTATAAATTGAGTGAAAAGACGAACCTGAGGTGATTGTATACAATGACACTAATCCATAAAGTAAGCTGGTGGTTAACGCAGATGTCACGTGGGCAGCCATCTTTGTAATCACGTTTTTCTGGAAAAAAACGAAGAAAATAATTATTTGTTTTTGGTGGAATAAACGGAGCAATCAGTCAAAATATCAAAGACTTCCATGTTATTAAGTATGATGTCAACGGAGTTGAACCGCGAAAATCACTTTACACATGACACAAACATGCAATTGATCCTACCATTAAGAGGGATTAAAGCATACATGAAATTCGAAAATATTTTCAGAAATCTATCCAGATCAACATATGTTAGCAGTTAAAAACACAAGGCTTCCCACCTTCAACATTGACCAGAGAGTACCAGATTGTAACATTCTAAAACACAAGGCTTCCCTCTTTCAACATTGACCAGAGAGTACCAGATTCCAACAATCTAAAACACAAGGCTTCCGCCCTTCAATACTGACCAGAGAGTACCAGATTGTAACATTCTAAAACACAAGGCTTCCCTCTTTCAATATTGACCAGAGAGTACCAGATTCCAACAATCTAAAACACAAGGCTTCCCTCTTTCAACATTGACCAGAGAGTACCAGATTGTAACATTCTAAAACACAAGGCTTCCCTCTTTCAATATTGACAAGAGCGTACCAGATTGTAACATTCTAAAACACAAGGCTTCCGCCCTTCAATATTGACCAGAGAGTACCAGATTCCAACCATCTGAATTGCAGCCAACTTCAAAAGGCCTAGGTATGGTCCACCTTTGGGCGGCAATTATTGTCGCCACATAAATACATATAGGTTTTTGTAACTAGAGAGAGACTAAGTTATCTTTACTGAAGGAAAGCAGTAACATTTTTATCTAAATACTTGCCTGTTTTTTACATCATGGCTTCAAAAGAAAAAAAAACAAAAAAAAAACAGAAGTAACTCCGATTACCTAAGTGGACATTTTCATGATGTCTGCTATCTGTGTAGCCATCATCAGGACGAAGCCACTTTATAATACAACACAGGTTTATATGCATCAGAATCAAGAAAACAGCCCATTTGCTTACAAAAACAAGAGCAGGCAAAAAGCCGTGTTGAATTGGCCGGCACAAGCCAGGTGTGGTCAGCTCTGAGGTGACAGACGACATTTAGCATGAGGGGGGTATGGATGTTTATGTTAGGTAGAAAGCCCTTTGTATGACTCTTGTATATATAGTCCATATTTTGTATTATAATCTGATACAATTCCTGAAATCCACTATATAGACACTGCAAACACATTTGTTTTGTTTTATGCAAAATTGATCAGCTGTACTTCACGATTATCTCAGATGTTGCTATGCTTGGTTGATAGGCAAATTAAGTTTAGCCTACGTTTGTTTTAACTTTACCGAGTAAAGAACACCCGTGAACATTTATGAATCTAGTAACAGCTTTAGAAGACAACAGAATCTGTCTTTTCTGTCTTATGTCATTGGTCTATAACCAGATTAAAATATGCACCAGTTTATTATTTCTTTACACCAAATCAGGAATGTTGTGACCACGTTTACTAAAACAACTATGTAATTTAGTTTCAGGCTAATATCACGTAGTGCAACATCTGTCGTCTGCTCAACTCGAGCTTGGGTCATCCAATCTAATTCGAGTTCCGAGGGCGAAATCTCAGACATTCAATAAAAATTAGTCCCTAACGTGTTTCAGTGACCCTTTTGCAGATAAATACTGGTTTACAGCATGTACAAAATATAGAAAAATAGACATGAGCCACTAGTGATATGCCTTGATTTGGCCAACATTTAAAAAAAGCTGGATACTCGATATGTATTTTATAATAAAAAAAACCCGTTTCGCACCAACAAAAATCATATTAACAGCTGCATTGTCTCATAAATTTGCCGGCCATTCAATTTGAAGTAAGTGAGATGCAAAAAAATACATTTAAAGTGGTAAATCAGTACCAAATCTATACACCCACTCGCAAACTGCACACAGGGGTAACTTTGTTAAGGCGCACATAGAGATTGCCAGTCATCATTACCTTAGAGCCAAAGACTCGACACGATTCTCTATTTTAATTAGAATGTGTATCTGGATGTTTAAGTAGAGGCCGTTCCCTCATATAGCTGGGCTCGCATGGCCAAGTGAGGTACCATCCAAAAAGGTCATATAAACTTGATAATGTCCCATACGCTCAAAAATTAAGGATTTTTCAACAAATTCTGATTGCCTTGATTTTAACAAGAAGTTTGTTCATAAATTAACACAGTTGCATAACAAACTTTATTGATTCCAACTTCTTCATTTATTGGCGTTACGTTTCAATATATATTTTGGCATCGTTCAATAAATGAAGAAGTTGGAATCCATACAGTTTTGTTTATTATATATCAGGACATCAGAAGGTTGGACCATGACAGCTGTTAGGTGTCATATGAAAGAATGGAGGGGACCATGATAGGTGTCCCCACTTTGGGTTGTGGTAAACGTCAACTGCTGCGGGGGTAATTCACATAGAAATTCTAATGGACAGTCCGCGATCTCTGGACTCACAGCTGACCAGTCCGCGATCTTTGGACACACAGCAGACCAGTCCGCGATATCGAGACTCACGACTAACCAGTCCGCGACCTGGACTCACAGCTGATCAGTCCGCGATCTCTGGATTCACAGCTGACCAGTCCGCGATCTCTGGATTCACAGCTGATCAGTCCGCGATCTCTGGACTCACAGCTGATCAGTCCGCGATCTCTGGATTCACAGCTGATCAGTCCGCGATCTCTGGACTCACATGTGACCAGCCCACGATCTCTGGAATCACAGCTGACCAGTCCGTGATCTCTTGACTCACGGCTGACCAGTCCGCGATTTCTGGAATCACAACTGACCAGTCCGCTTTATCTGGGACTCATAGCTGATCAGTCCGTAATCACTTGGACTCACTGATGACCAGGCTGCGATCTCTGGACTCACAACTGACCAGTCCGCGATCTCTGGACTCACAGCTGACCAGTCCGCGATTTCTGGACGCATAGCAGACCAGTCCGCGATCTCTGGACTCACAGCTGACCAGACTGCGATCTCTGGACACACAACTGACCAGTACGCGATCTCTGAACTCCCATCTGACCAGTCCGCGATATCTGGTCTCATAGCTGATCAGTCCGCAATCACTTGGACTCACGGCTAATCAGTCCGCGATCTCTAGACTCACAGCTTACCAGTTCGCGACCTCTGAACGCACGGCTGACAAGTCCAAGATCTCTGAACTCATGGCAGACAAATCCATGATCTCTGGACTCACGGCTGACCAGACTGCGATCTCTTGACACACAACTGACCAGTCTGCGATCTCTGGACACACAGCAGTCCAGTCCTCGATCTTTTGAGTCACGACTGACCAGTCCGCGATATCCGGACTCACGGCTGACCAGTCCGCGATCTCTGGAGTCGCGGCAGACAAGTGTGCGATCTCTGGACTCACAGCTTACCAGTCCGCGATCCATGGGACTCACAGCTGACCAGTTCGCGATCTCTGTACTCACAGCTGACCAGTCCGCGATCTCTTGACTCACAACTGACTAGTCCGTGATCTCTTTGACCCACAAATGACCAGTTCGCCATCTCTGGGACTCACAGCTGACCAGTCCGCGACCTCTGGACACGCAGCTGACCAGTCCGCGAACCAGTTAGATAAGGGCAATGTTAAATTCAGATCTAAAAATAACTTGTTCCTGACATAAATTTATTATCTTGTTATGAACTGTTGCGCAAGACAAGCCCATTGGATTGGTATTTATACAAACAAATTTCACATTTATACATAAAGAGAAGCAAAGACAGACAAACAAACGAAAAATAACGAAAATAATCAAAAGATTTTATGTTTGTCTATTTATTCCGTAGCGTTAAGGGATATTTTATCTTAAGTAAAAAAATCGATTCAACATAGAACTGTGCATTGCTTTCTAAAGTGCGCCAAGAGGAATTAATTTTGGAGGCTTTTAGTTCCTAAGGCCGAACGCTTTTAACGAGTGTACACATGTGTTGTCTCTTCTAGAATTAAGTAAACTTATTTATTTATTTATTTGATTGATGTTAAACGTCGCACTCAAAAGTTGAAGCATTCATTTGAACCCGTTAACATGTTTCATAGCAGATAACACAATATAATGATCAATATACTTACTGTAAACTACCAGATCAGAATTGTGTCTTCCATGATGTAAAACTGCGAAAATATGATCAATAGCTAGCTACTTGTTGTATCCGCTTCACCATCAACACACAGAGACACCAATCTGGACACATAGTTAAATTAGAAAGTTATTCTTCTTATTGAGGCTATTCTGTGCCTTGAGTATATACACGGTCAGTTCAAACGGTTGATCAGATGTTACTCTAGAACTTTAAGTCCGTGGCGTTTATTTCCTGGTAAAACTTTTCACCTATGTGTGACTGCAGTGGTTGGAGGAATACTACCTGATCGAAGTGGATTACCGAGTCTAAAAGGAAAACCGCATATATATATATATATATACTATTTCATAATGACTTCCCCCTTTAACGCGCAAACTCAAAAACACAAATACGACAGAACAGTTGTTCTAAATACCGTCATACATGGATAATGTTTAAAACTAAAGTAGGGTCATTTTAATGACCTGTCATTAACGGACAAACAAAAGACATCTGTATATGTGCGAATGTGTAGCTCTTAATTAAGTACAATCACAGATCAACTTTGCATAAAACAAAATAAAAGTATCTCCGAATACTGAAGTCGTCATGTTTAATATTCTAACATGATGACTTCAGTATTCGGAGTTACTTTTATTTTGTGTAGCTCTTAATTTATTTATAATTTAATTATAATCTTCATTGGTTAAAAATATCGTCCTTTCGTCACCTGCTGTGGAGACTCGTTAAACCAAGATATTTACTCATTACCAGGTATAACAATACCGTGTGAAAAGTGAAAACCACAGAGCTTACTGAGCTAAAACATGTAGTAATATTTGAACTAAAAAATCCAGAAAATGTTGGCTTTATCTGTCAAATATCTAATTTATTTCAGACTGGATACGTTGAGTAACTAAGCATTACATCTGCTTCATCGATATATATCAAAGATTTATCGATACTTAGGCATAACTTAATCTGTAATCCATTTATCGATATCAATAAATCTGCAATCTCTGGACTCCCGAATAATTTGGCTTTATCGATATCGATAAGTCCCTTTGAAGAAATTGCTGCTGACGAATATTATTTTCGCCTCGATTCTTTTGTTGACATGGTTTATATCGCCGTATGCAAAGTTTTTAAAGATTAATAAAAAACTTTTATTAAAAGGCCTTATATCGATAATGTTATCGTTATTGATCATTTATCGACATAGATATCCATTTATCAATATCGATTATTCCTGACAACAGGGCAGAGAAGATAAGACATTGTCAGTACGCAAAACCAGACGTCAGAACATATCGTTTTCTTGACGCCTCTTTATAGCCCAGAGAGCTCTGACGTACATTGGCCGACAGGAAGCTCCTGCCAACCACCTACCCTGGTTCACGGGGGCGTGGTGGGGCTATCGCTTCTATCCCAGAATAACATGTCCACTTTCAACCATGGCGAAGCGAGGGATGGCCCCGATATATGGCCTGAAATTGCGCTCTATTTGTCCTATACCAACAACACTCTCTTAGAAAACACACATTAGTTCCAGTTGAAACCCATGCGGGAATCTAAGCAACTACCATCAGAGACAGACACAGAATCGCCAGCAGTAAATGCCAATAACCTAGACCACTATCTGGAGATGTTGCATACTAAGCCTCATATCTTATTGGCTACCTAAGTGACCATAAAACCTTATCACTAGTTTCAGGTTTTTATCGTTTACCTTATCAGCTTTAGTGTGAAAAACAGGAAGAAAGGTCCAGGATTTCACAAGTACAGTCAGTAATGACCAGGAAGATAGAATATTAAGACTAAATCAACTTTATTTGTGAAGATCAGTTCTCGTTTGACAGGTTATCAGATTTTGCCCGTTCAGCTGATTCTATAAAGGTCACATGGGTGCTTCACGTGCCGGGAGCCGTGGCCACACCAATCACTGAAAGGAGAAACAAAGTCACAGTTATGTTTGGATTTCATTAATAGTTTATGTGGTCATATAAGTGAGTTATATGCCTGGGATCACGGACTCATTTTGTGTAGTATTTCCACCCGCATTAACATTTTCTGTATTCGGACTTTTTTGTTCGCGCACTGTAAACACAATTCCTTATAAGATATATTTAGCGAGCTTAGTGTCTCCGGAATAATACATTGTATAAATATTAACTGCTCCTCACTATTTTAAAGGTGCTTTAGTAAAGAACAATTCCTATATGTAATAAGTTAACGATAAAATATTGGCCTTTGGCTCGACCGGATCAATCAATAAACCAACGTCAATAAACCAGCCAATCATAAGTTCTTCTCAAGTCACATGATATAAGATGCTACTCATAGCCATTCTAAAATAGAGAATCAAATCAGTCTCCTATTGTCGAGTCTTTGGCTCTAAGGTATTGACTAGGTCATCTTGTTGTTCACCTAGAAAGAGTTATCCCTCTTTGTTTTTTGGAGTGAGTAAGTTAACATGGGATTAGATGGCACTGCTTGCTCACGATTTTATCTATTTTTTTTTATCCCTTTTACAGACTTCAAATAGAGTCGGTCCTTAACAACTTTTTTTCTCTGTTTAATTTTAAGTAATTTGGTAGCAAAATTAAGTAAATTCATTCGCCATCGCACTTTTTTGCGGAAACATTGCTACAACAACAGCAACAACAAGAATGGTCATTTGGACATTTTAGATATAGCCGTGAACGTCACAGAGAGGCTGCTGAAGCTTGACCTAATTAATCGACCTATGAAGAAATAAAATGTTATTCACGTGACTTGATTCTCTTGTTGCATTGACCATTTCGGCCTAATGTTATGCTAAATAGTTCTATTTTATTTCTTCATTTTTTTTTGCTGTTACCTGCTCAATGTCGATTTTTATTGGCGCGGAATGCACTTGCTGTCCTATTGGATACGTTTATCTACATGCGATACAAGTATTGCCTGCAGCAGTAAATATACCGCTAATGGGCTAAAAAATGGCCTGCCATTACATTACACTAAAGCCGATAATCGGAGGTGACGGGCGGTACCGGAGATAGACGAAAGTGAACTAGAATGATTAGTGCTAGTATTCTTCTAAATCTGGAGAAAGGTACGAGTCTATTTTAATATGACTCATAGCACGCGAAGTGTTGAATGGACCCTGGCTTTCAATATACAGGAGATTAGTGTAATGAAGCTTTTAAGAAAAGCAGAAAACAGTTTTTAAAGGAGCTAAGTTATATTCCGTAATGAAACGTAGATTACACCTCAACGTGTATAGGAATGAATATTCCACAGCAGCAGCTTTGTTCGGGGAAATTCTCAATAACATATAAACAAAAACAATTCTGTGAAAAGGTTATGGAATTTACCGCAAAAGGCGTATCTATTTTTCTTATGAGTAAGCGGATATCCGGACGATACTTTCTTCGAGGAATATTCGAGGTGCCTGACTCTGAAGGCCATGGGTTCGATTTCCTCCAGCTTACACATATTTCTGAACTACAATGTATTCTTTCTTAGAGGGTCCCCCAAACACGCCGTGATATGATTAAAATACCCTAAAAACGGCGTAAAACCTGAATCAAACAAATAAAGAAACCTCCCACCCAAAATCCAAAATACTGTCGAGGAACAAATAAAGGAATGGATCCACTAATATTTACCGTATTCGCAGACATAAGTGTATTGTAGATGAGCTAAGTGACAATATTGATCATTCCACTGGCCGTACTCTTCCATGTCCAGAACACCACAGTCTTCAATACATAACTTGGCTAATTCTCCAGTCAGGAAACAGGCTGGTTGACCAACGGACCAGTTAGCGTAGGTCACTATACCACCTGAATAAGGGCAAAGGAATAAACACACACAAGAAAAGATTTAATGTTATGTCCAATTTATGGCCTACTACCGCTATGATACAACAATAAATTATAATTTATGATTTAAAATTAAATTATTCTATCTGCACATGTAGGTAGCTTTGTTGTCCTTACTTTAATTTAGTAATATTATTTACTCACTCGGAATTAACAGAAAACACATGCAATTATATAAAGAAGATTCTATTTCTGTTAAATTTTAGAAGATGATCGAAAAGAAAAAGATGTTAGTAGTTTGTTGGATTCAATGTACACACACCCTGTGTGGTTTGGGTAAGTCGCTCATGCAAAACCTTAATCAAAAAATTCATTTGGTAACCATGCTATTAATATCTTTTCACCGCAGACTGACGTTGGCATAAACTAGTGACATCTAAATCTTTAAAAGCCAAAAGTGCCAAGTAGAAGTGCATAGTAAATCAGAATAAGATAATTCCCCAACAAGGAGGTAGCGGTGGTATGGACAAGAAGTTCCGCTTATGGCATTTGGTAGTCAAATGATCTATTTATTAGATTGACGTTGAATATTCTATCCAAGGGTAAGCATTGCCCGTGGAAAAACTGTGAAGAAACCTCGTAAGAAACACCCTTCGATCTCAGAAATATACGGGAAGTTTCCGACGGGTCTTGAGATTGACGGGAGGTTTCCAACGGGTCTGTAGATCGACGGAAGATTTCCGACGGGTCTGTTGATCGACGGGAGGTTTCCGACGGGTCCGTAGATCGGCGAAAGGTTTCCGACGGGTCTGGAGATCGACGGGAGGTTTCCGACGGGTCTGTAGATCGACAGAATGTTTCCGACGGGTCTGGAGATCAACGGGAGGTTTCCGACGGATCTGTAGATCGACGTATTGTTCCGAGCGGTCTGGAGGTCGACGGGAGGTTTCCGACGGGCCTGTAGATCGGCGGGAGGTTTCGACGGGTCTGGAGACCGACAGCAGGTTTCCGACGGGACTGTAGATTGACGGAATGTTTCCGACGGGTCTGGAGATCGACGGGAGGTTTCCGATAGATCTGTAGATCGACGGGAGGTTTCTTACGGATCTGTAGATCGACGGGAGTTTCTAACTGTTTTTCCATCGGCAATGTTAACCATTGGGTACGACTGAAGGGGAGACTTGACAGCTTTAATATATATTAGTAGCACAAACCTGAACCACTGTAGACCCAAGTACCCTGGGTGACCCTGTCGTCAATCCCTAGCCATATACCGTACAAAATGCCAGGTACGGTTTTGAGAGTTTCGTATGTGAAATTCTGCATACTAGCATCGTGGATCTCTAGGAGGCGCCCCTGTCTGGATTCACAGTCCGTTTTGGCATCCACCCAGAATGTTCTTGTTGGTACAAATTCCAAACAGCTACCACCAAAAACACGAAGGGTGGTATTGACGGGATTTGTTTTGGCGGCATCAGGGCATGCTGACGTATCTGTAAATCAAACAATAATAATAAAAAATAAAAAAACCCCTGAAAACAACAACAAAACATCAACAACAAAAAAAAACAAACCAAAACTAAAGGCAGACAGCAAAGATATATAGTGTATATGTATGTGTTGTTGTAATATTAGCCATTATGAAGGCCAAACAGTGTCCACAAGTTCCAAGATAAACTGTGCGAGTTATTATGATAAACAAGCTCTCCACAGTTCAGCAAAGACTTTGGGATAACATATTAAAAAGTATGGCGTTTGGATATTCCACTCTGGTGTCGGTGACCTTTAAACCTAATAATGGACGAATAGGGCTTTAAGTTATAATATTACGTTATAATGATAGATGGTTCATTTAATATCTATTTGTAAATGAACGAATAGAAAACGGATATTAGACACGATAGTCACATGGTAAGTTCTGAGCATCAGGCCTTGTAAAGATCTGATCATTTTGCATCAAGTTTGATTATTTATTTTTACAAAATGATATTTTTTCTAAATTTTAAATACTATTTGCCTTCTTTTTTAGATATATTTTTGAGAACTTAGATTAGATATATGGATTCTGATTCTGCCATGACATTTTTGTAGCTAAGGATATCAAATGAGTTCTAAATGACTTTACAAAGGCCAGTGTCTTGACGGTCTGAAAAGTTTTTCCACTGCTTGTATTACTATGGCGCGTCATTACCATGTGTATGAGGTTTGTGTGTAATTAAACTCCTAAAATCCTTGTATATTTGCGCCAAAGTCAAGTGTCACAAGGGGCTATCGTGAAACCCTCTCTGGTTCGGACCTACGAATAAACCATAGTCACAATTTGTTCTACAACGTCTCAAAATCAACCTTTAAATTTAGACGATGGTTTTCAGATCAAACTTTGATATTCAAAGGGCTCCGGCTGCGTCCGTGATCTGGGAATAGAATTCTAGGCGAAGGAATAACCCGTATGTATGTCTTGTCACCTTGTCCTGAATTCTCTCAACCAATTCAAACAATTTTGCATGCATAAGCAGGAATTCACAGAGCCTGGTCATCTGCAAAGTATTCTGCGACACTTAAATTCGGGTAACAGAGGCACAATATTTGGTTCGTTTTTCACCGTATGGAATTTAGCACCGTAACTGGTAAGCTCTTACGCGATCAATGGTTCCATCTGACTTCTGTCATCTGGTATGGAACAAAACAATAATTACAAAGAAGATTTGATTTTGGATGGAAACAAAGCCTTCATCCTAGCTTACCTGATCCCTGGCCTCTACATAAGACAACAGACAAACACAGAATCGACAAACTGGTAAGGTATCCCATTGTCTTTTGTCCTGCAACAGTGTTCTTCACTCTCGAATCTCCGAAGCTACAAGCTCAATTCTTTCTAATCGCAATGTCCTTTACGCCTTATCCGTTGCTGACGTGGTTGCCCTGAGTTCAAAAGCATGCGAGTACAAGACCTGTAGCGACAAGCCCTAGACAGACAGTTCATTCCCATCAACTCACCGCTACTGAACTGCTCTACATACATAATCTCTATCATAAACTGTGCCAGGTAGGTTGCGTAAGACCGAAATAAAAAAAAATAAAAATATCAAGGTGTTCCTTACAACATCGGTTTAAAGTCAGCTTGGAGCCAGTCTGTTGTTAACCCGGACTGATTTCAAACAGTCTCGGAGCACAGGTTAGCTACAGAATTGTGCCATGCTAAAACATTGTAATTTCTGTATCGTACAGGGCAATGCGGAGCACAAATTTGAAACTTACCGTCTTATTCGATACTTATTATAAATTTTCTCCAATTCTTTGTTAGTTTTTATCAAAATATTGTACTTGAAGTAACTTCTGAGTGTGAAAAGCTCGCTATGCGGCTGTAATTTCCAAACAAAAGTCGAGTGATTGAGGGGGATTTTCGAATTTGGCCTCCATCTGGCTACCTTCGTTGACAAATAAAATTAGCTTTTATATGTTCCTAATACGCGAGGTGAGCATTTTTGATACATGAAATATCTCTGAAAGTTCAATTTACCAAACAAAAGTGAAAATCACTTAATTGGGCAAGTTAAAACCAATAAGTGCCAAAATTACAAATTACACATTTTTGTTCAGTACTGTTCTGTATCGTAAAATATGGATTACGTAGTAGACTAATATTAAACGATACAGATCTCTGCATCTAAGCACAGGTATGCCTTGGGCCAGCAACAGTTTTGACCTCCTTCTCTTCGCTTTCAACTGTGTTTCATTTGCGATTAGGTCTATTTCCAAAAAGCTGAGCAAGAAACAGATACAATGTTCGAAGAATTTTTAAATCGATCAGAAATTAGTTCCTGAAAGACGTAAAGTTCGTGAGGGCTGAGTTCATTTTAAAAAGAGAATCAAATCATTCTCCCTGTCGTCGACTGGCCTTGTCGTTGCTGGCCTAGACAGAGTTATCTATGTGTGCTGTTTGTAGCGAGTAAATTTATAGCTACTTATGAGGGTACCGCTTCACGGTTTTATCTATTTGTTTCTGCTTTTTCACACATTTCAAACTGAATCGGTGCTTCGACAGTTTTTTTTTCTCTGTTTACTTTTATTTAAGTTAGTAATACTATTTAGAGTATTCATTCGCCAGCGCAGTTTTTTTTGCGGAAACAGTGCTGCGACAACAATTAGAAGACCGGATTGTCATAAAATTAGTGCTGGACAATTGTATAAAACAGTCCATTGATTCATTTCGGTGACGGACGTTTTATGTTATGACTTGACATTTGGAATATAACGAGGCCGCTGACCCTTGACCTGATCAATCGACCTATGATAGTTCACCTAGATATAACGTGATTTGATTCTCTTGTTGTATTGGTCGTTTTGTACTTTATTATGCTAAATAGTTTGATTTTATTTCTTGATTTTCTTTGCTGTTATCTGCTCTAACGCCGATTTTTATTGGTGCGGAATGCACTTTAGGTCATATAGGAATCGTTTATCATACCGCTAATGGGCTACACAATGGTCGGTAATCGGAGGGGACGGAAGTTACCAGAGATAGGCGTTGTGGAACAAGAATGTATGGGATCAGTTGCACAGAATATTTGTCACGTGCTTGGTTGCCAACGTTTATCGAAGAAAGGATCAGTTACTTCTAAACTTTCAGACACGCCGAAGCCCCCACAGCTTTAAGAATTCCAGATAGGCATATCGAGACGAATTCACAGCGGTTTTTCTGACAACTAAACTGTACTTTCCGACCAAACTACATCTTATGGATAGTTTTGTTTTCTTCAAGGCCAGTCGCCCCATCCCCTTCAACTTCCGTCTAGGCCAGTCGCTCCATCCCTTCCAACTTCCGTCCAGGTAAGTTTTCCAGCTCCAACTCATTCGCTACGTCTGTTACTTGAAGTGTTACTTTTATAGCACTGATTTACAAAATGTTAAGGACATGCAACAACATCAGTACTTTCTTGGAACTTACCTATGTTATGTTTATCGACACATGTTCCGTTTCTCAGCGATACGAGGACTTTTCTACTGTTAAATCAAGGTTACGTTACGTAATCTGAGGCGATTAGACCATCCTTTTAGAAGAAATTCAATGTAGAGGAACTGCACCGACAATGTAAGCCACAAATGCCCAGTCATGTCACGTATACAGCTTTTACCAGATTAGTAAGACTTTGTTTGATAAGAATTAAAGGGTAAGCACACTTACAAATGTAATGAGAATGAGGCGGGTGGTTGGTGGGAAATCCTGTGCCCCGCTGCTCCTGACGCTATGGGGGATCAGGAATCCGATTTGTTATGGCGTCCTGTTTTGACTTATGTTTTTTTCCCGTGGCGTCCTTGTCTGTTGCCAGTGTTGGCGAGGGTGGTTTCCTTCATCCATCGGACTGACATGCCGTTATATGAGTGAAATAACCTTAAACTCTGTGCAAAATTTCAGACAAACAAATCCAGCAGTTAACTTAAAAACTTCTGGTCAGATTCTGATTAATATTGGTAGTAGAGAGGGGGCCAGCACTCACAAATATGTATATGTTGTAAACTTCTGACCTAGAGGTATCTGCTCATTTGACCTCAAATAAGATACTGGACAATTTACACAAGGTCAGCACAAAATGTTTGAAAACTGGTGCACATATTTTATTTACACATATTTATTTTATCAGGTTTTCCAATTCAAAACGCAATATAGGGACGACTATTTGAACATAGACAGTATTTTTTATGGTAACGACATAAGGATGTAAATATAGATATTGTGGTTCGGCGAATTTTATTAATCAAATAGCGTTTCAATGTTAACTTTAAATTTCTGTATCTGATGTCCAGGTCAGATCCAGTGTCACGGAAGATACACAAAGACATTGATCATTCGTGGCACACTCCGAGTAGCTACGGTTTTACGACGGAGATGTCCGAAACTAAGCTTGTGTGTATTATCCAGCCATTTTATCTCTGACCCCACCATGATTTTCGGGATTCCACATTCGCCCATATGTCACAATATAATTCAGAAACGAAAGAGAAAGTAAGATACCTAAAGATTTTTTATAATCACAAGGTCGACAATTCCTTAAAAACATGATAATTAAAAATTTCCCTATAACGAAATGGAGAAAATAATTGGAGTGTTGATACCGTAGAGTAGCCCCGTAACGGGACCTTGTAATGCTATGCCACACGGTCCCGTTTCCAAAAAATGCGAATAGCTTTGGTGGAAGCATACTCACAGAGTTGTTCAAGTGCAACGGTTGAAGTGAATGTTTGTGTTTTTCAATTCCAGGAAGTTAGACTTACCACATAAGGTTTATACTCGTGCCTTGGTTCACTGGAGCCAACGGGGTATTGTTGTGGCCTAATCCTTAAGACCGTCCTTTACCGCAACACTTAAGAAATTTCACGAATATCTTTTATTTTGTGATCAATCAGAAGCCTATCGAAATTAAGCTTTGGAAGCTCATGATTAACAGAGTTACGTCCCCTTGCTCAAATATTTATGTACCATTCGTCATATTTCTAAACTTCACTGGTAGATTATTAATGCTTTACATTTTTACATTGTTATGTTTATCGCTTCATCTGTCTGTCTGTCTGTCTATCTGTAAACACGTTCAGTCCGTCCGTGACAGCATTAACTATTTAAAGTTTATAATAATTAACGAAGACAGAACATCACAAATAATTTGTAAGATGACGATTGCTAAAATATGCAAAATCATAAATATTTATTAGTCAATACCTAACAAGGGGGCTAACTGTTATGCCTAAGAACTGATGGGGCCTGTTAGTCATGTCAGGTGGTGAGAGAAATGTCACTAGATTCATTCCAGTTCCGGATACAACCTTCTTTTTCACATTTGTAGATAAAACATAACACTGCAAGTTTAAAAGGTGACAAATCTCCCGTCTGATCATATAACTGAACCTCTATTCAAAACGTGTACCGAAAGTTCCAAGGGTGTACCCTGAAGTCAAGTAGAAGCGAGACTTACAGAGCCTATTGCTACAATAACCCAGAAGCAAATTGACCAATGCTTATGAAACTTAAAAACATATATTGAATGGTTCATCGATCAGAAGACTTTCGAAGATGAGATAAGGCAGCTAATAATTTACACGGAATCGTCACTTTATCCTCTCATTTGTTTGTAAGCCACCTATTTTTACACAAACTTCACTGCCAGTTTAATTATACATATATATATATATTTTTGTCAAGAGTAATCACACTGGCACAGGGATATCGACTAATTAAAGCCGAGAAATTATC
>JAVFBZ010136256.1:0-22644 GCA_032466195.1 Katharina tunicata
CCCCAAGAGCAAGAAGAAGAAGAAGATGAGTAGCGACTAGGGACTCAGTTCCTGGTCCAAAAATGTATAAAGAAGTTTATTTAATTTGCAGTGCACATCTATGGTTTGTTGATCCAATGCTTCATCGAAAGTCGGGATCTACTTGTTTTCCAAGATGGATCAAACCTGTCATTTTTTTAATACATTTTTTCTATCTGGGTTACATATGCATTAAAACGACATGTTGTTTCTGAACAGCTGCAGAAGCCAAGTGTATACTACATCTAAAATAACTGACTTGGTAACGAGCTTAATACACTGGCGAAAACATCTGCTAAATATCGGCTTATCTGTTTCCATTCATTAGCGGTGAGCTGTATTAGCCTTGTCTTATTTCTTGGTTTTGCAAGGTATGTAAAAAAAATGCAATATTTTTTCTATCGGTCGTATGGTGTACATCTAACCCCACGGATGATTTTAAGGGCCCCTGTCTAATTTAAGCTTATTTGTATCATGTAAACAAAGAGCAGTGTGGGTTAATACCCTGTGATTAACAACAGACTGGTAGGCAGCAGGTGATACTGGCCGATATAGAGGATGATATAAGACTGTAGATGTGTCTAGGTTACAGCTACACTGGTTAGTTACAGCGGCTGTGGAATTCCTAGCTGCTGTTTACTGGACGAGCTCCAATGGAAAGGTCATTTCTCCTTATTGATTAGAATGCTGTGACCATGGCATCTCGTCTAGAACCCTCTATCCCTCTCCTTCTCTGTTTGTCCGGATAACAAATACCGATTCATTTATCTGGATAGGTTTGGGTAGTAGTTCGCGCTAACGTACAGTAGTTTGTCTTTAGTATGCATGTAGTTGAGTATATCTAAAGCTAGGAAGTGTCTCCTGCCAACATGCCTGGTGTGGTTTGACTCGAAAGACAATGGCTTTGGGATGAAAACCTCTATTCGTTTACCTGCCGTTCTCTTAGATGCCTGGTAACAGTTGATTACCTCATGACGACGTCAAGGATGGCATATCTGTGACTCTGACGTTTCTGGCCTCCCCGGAGAAGCATTCTTTAGCTAAAGTGTTATATCGTCTAGACCACTGATCTGGAAGAATTGTTTTTTGTTCTTGTTCGTTACTTTAGTGCTGACTGTTCAATGCGGATTTATACAGTCTGGCGTAGTCTGTTTAACTTATTTCAGATGAACAGCTGAAATAGGTAAGTACATATCTTTTGGAGTGATTGCTCGATGCTATATATGCTTAAGTAGCCCGATGCTATATAAACAGCTTGTATGTTTGTTACAATTGCTATAGTTTATGATACCGATGCGATTGACTTCCATTCGTGAATACGGCTTGCGTTAGAATCTATGTATCCCTTACTTCAAATCACAAATCATCCATTGCAAAACACACACAACTTAAGTCAACCTTTTCATGTATCCAGAATAATCGCACCCTGAATGTATCTTTGAATGCATAGAGAGTAGCATTTGATATGGCCATAAAGCTATATTCAATATCCACCTCATTATTATTGTATAATTTTCGAGGAATTGATATTATCTCCGTGTTTAAAACTGGTTCGTGTTTCTATTCCACGTAGTCTTCTTCCGGGTTCTCCTTGACACTAACGACGAAGTAACATGTTATGCGGAACAAGTAAACATGTCCGTAATTAACTGCAAACTTGTCAAGTATAACCCGAGCCGAAGCAAGGTCTAGAGCAAGACTCGAAACTGTTGCAATTGGTTGGTAAATAGCTTGAAAATAAAAGTTCGAGTGTTCAAATATAAAGCATTGTGCTGGAATATCCCAAATATGGCTATAGATTATTATTTCGACGAGTAGGTTCTGCTTCTAGATGATCAGTTTGCAGATTTAATGATTTCCTTCTTGGAAAATATTTTTGGAATTCCTTATTATTTTCTCCTATTTGCAAAGTTGTTACAGATCCGAAAATTACCTATCCTCAATTGATTGATATGAAATCGAAGATCATGAGAGCTCGTTAAATATTTAAGCAAAGGTTCAAAGCACCACTAGCAGATTACTGTGTTGGCAGTGTGTGTGTATGTAAATGCAGAATGGGTTTGGTTTCACTTGTCCTGTGGAAGCTATATCCGACTAAGTGGAGTGTATGGCATGGCCTGACACCTCTCATCAACACCTTATATCTCCCCGAGGAGATCTGAGGCGAAGATACTTTAATGAAGTCAAGAGGCAAGTTTAATTGCCATTGACACGTCCTTCATTAGTGGCGATACCAGCGACAGACATTCCATTTGTAACGATACCAGCGACAGACATTCCATTTGTAACGATATCAACGACATTTCCTTCAGAATGAAGAATTTCGTGGTAGTTAATATGTTAGTAACGAAGTCAGCAAACATTGTGTTCATTAGGAACTGTATCATAGAAAAAAACTTCATGAATATCGATTTTTATCAGCGACATTTCATTCAAACTGCAGAATGTATTATATTAGTAACGAAGTACTTCATAAGTATGTATACCCTGCCATTTTCGGTCCCTTTCACGTTAAATATATCAATGGCATTTAGTTACTGAATGACGTTCAGCAAAATAATGCCCTTACTTACGTTCTTCGTGTGCCTTGATATCCAAAATCTGTCTTTTAGTATTTACGATATCAGAGACAGTAGATGCTCTTCATTACTAACGCTATCAAGTACATGTCGTTCATTAAGCGGGATGCCTTTGATTAGTAAAAACATCGGCGCAATATACATCACTAGTCGCCATATAGGCGCATACCATTAATTACTATTAATGTCAACGAACCGTCCTTCATTAGTGTCAATTTCCCGGTCACTTCCTTCATATATAACGATATCAATAGCTTAAATAACAACATACGGATCATTAGTAAATGTACAATTGACATGAAATACATTATTAATATCAACAGCCTAATCAATGACATGCAATTAGTTGCCATATAAAGAGCTGAAACGAACTATACTAGCGGTCAACAAATGGCATTTAATTTATGGGCGGTTATATATATTATTGACCAGCCCTTTACTCGTGGCCGTACAATTTCATATTCGTTATTATTTACCATATCGGTAGGCGCCCTACTTTATAGTACTACGACCATAGTTACGATAACATAGGCGTCTTCCTTCATCAGCCGTGATATCATCGACACATTAGTGGCGATATCACATACATGTACAGCGTTAGTTATCGCATTCCAAGATGAACTACAGTGTATCGACATATAGTAATGCTATCAGCATGTTTGTCTTTCGTTAGTTAATATATCAGTTACACTTTTTCTCAACATTTTAAACATATAGATACCTTTTCCCCAATAATAAGCTCAAAGCATTCCTGGTAACTATTTTATGTCGGTTATACAAAATGACTGGGGAATTTCTTTATTCGGTTTAGTTATTTGACCTACTGTCGATTCCCTGGTTCGTCTTGTAAGGTCGTTTTGTAACTAAAATTCTTTTCTTTTTTATTCTACCTGATGGTTAATTGATAAAGTTTGGGTCAATCTTTACAGCCGTTTCATTTAAAACTCACTGACATAACATAACAGAGCCCAGCAGGGTTTTTTGGACAAAGCCGGTATTGCTTGTAACCAACTGTAACTGCTTGTAACCAACTGTAACTGCTTATAAGGTATCCACTGATTACTTGTAAATCAAGCTTAGTCCCTGCTAAAGGTCAGTGACATAAAGCGGACGTGATCATTCTTGTTCTTGTGTAACAGTGGAAAAGTACAACTTGAATAACCACCCTCCTTCAAATGCTTAACACCAGTAGAACTTATGTCACCTAAACATGCTTCTCATGTAACCGGTAGTTGTGATGGAGATCCAGCTTACCAACCATTTAATGGTGTGATTCTTATCATTAAATATTCTGTTTCTTCCTGGTTGATACACGGTTGCTTTCTGATAGGTTCATTTGCCCCGTGATTATCCTTTGTCTATGGATTCCTGCTAATCCGCCATTGCTTAGGTGTGATTTTACTGCCCGTTTTTCACAATACGAACTATGCCCTCTGAATTCTATAATAGACCATTGCGGTAGATATATTTTGCGCAGAATAATTATGTGAAAATGTAAAATCTGATAACTTCTGTTTATATTGGTAATAACTGTGTTTGTCACGACAAATGTATGTTTCGTCCAACTGGCTGATATATATCTTAGTTCAGATGGTTGATGATCAGTCATAATGCTCTATGGTTTGTTTTACGATGTAGCATTGCTCTTAGCTGTCTGAAAATAGGCAATAACTGTCATACATAGCGTAGGAGAAAGATGATATCGGCAGTAACAAACTGAGGTCAATAACTATTACATATAGAGTGACAGAAACCTAATATTTACAATACCGTTTTGCTTGATCAGGATAAACTGCGGACAATAACTGTTATTTATTACATTGTTGAGCAATGGATTAAATATACCATGTGGTCAATGGTTTACCTGTGATGTCGACCTGCAAGCTTAGCTACAGCCGATCACCGGAAGCTAAACTGTACTCCCAGGCGTGTGTAAAGTGTCTGCTTTAGTCTCAGCTGGGAAATGGATATTTCTGTATATGGAGCCGAATATCACATGGAGAGTTGTTTTAGTTCAACAAAACAGTGTTAACTTCTGACGAGGCCATTGAGCCGTACTGACCTCTGCTTCCGATCTCGATCCGAATAAATGTTTAGATATCTCATAAAAAGGCCACACCGGTACAGCAGGGAGTGACAAAACTATTGGCAGTAACATTGAAATTCAGAAATCGAAAATAGTTAATAACTTATTTTTCCGATGTCTCATTGTTCCACGTGGTCAATGGGTGACATGTGAAGTCTGGCTGATGTCTGAGGTCCACGTGGTCAATGGGTGACAGGTCAAGTCTGACTGATGTCTGAGATACACGTGGTCAATGGGTGACAGGTCAAGTCTGACTGATGTCTGAGATACATGTGGTCAAAAGGTGACATGTGAAGTCTGACTGATTTCTGAGGTCCACGTGGTCAATGGATCACAGGTCAAGTCTGACTGATGTCTGAGGTCCACGTGGTCAATGGGTGACAGGTGAAGTCGGACTGATGTCTGAGGTCCACGTGGTCAATGGGTGACAGGTGAAGCCTGGCTGATGTCTGAGGTACACGTGATCAATGGGTGACAGGTGAAGTCTGACTGATGTCTGAGGTCCACGTGGTCAATGGGTGACAGGTGAAGTCTGACTTATGTCTGAGGTCCGAGAAACAGTAATGCTGGCTGTAAATCAATCATCTGCGGTCGATTCGTTTTTTGTCTGGAGATGATCTGAGTCGAGCTCAGGCGAGGGAAATGTATTTCTGGAAGAGTCGGATATCATAGAACATTAAAGTTTTACAACAAATTCTGATAGCCTTGATCTAAACTCATTCCATATAAGGTCATGAACCCAGCGAGATCAAAAGCTTTACTTGAGGTATACGAGAAAAAAAGGTCGGCCTTCCTCACTCTGAATTCGAATTATTGCATGATTTCTCCTGAAAACCTTTCTCCTAAAACTTAGTAATTTTAATTTCAAAATAATTGTTTAAGTTTATGCGCAAACTTCAAAGTTGATTAAAATCAAGGCAATCAGAATTTGTTGTAAAACCCTAATTTTGAGTGCTTACGTTACTTTAAGTAATAAAATAATAAACACATTTTAATTCGGTCCATACTGAAGTCCACAGGAGTCCTACGGGCCTTATTTAGAGAGAAACAGGAAAATGATATTGCTTGGCAGTCAAATTGCCCATGGGCATCCGAAAACACAGTATATGTGTCTGCATACAGTGAAAGAAAAAATATTGACATGAACATTGTATTTGTCACGCTAAAATGAAGCCAATAATCGTTGTAAGGGTATTCAGAAAGATGAACAGAATAATCATATTAGCTCTATAGTTTCATAACTGTATATCGCTAGTTCTACCGTGAGCCTCTGTAGCTCAGTCGGTAGAGCGTTGGCCCTGCTAGCCAGAGACCCGAGTTCGAATCCCGGTGGAGGCAAGCACAATTTTCTTTCTCTACATTTATACAAAAATATAATATAATAAGGTAGAGGCAAATTAATTTTTTTAATAAAACCGATTTCATTTTTCTCGATTGTGTGTCTGTCACAAACATAATAAACGCTCATAATGGTAAATTTTTAATAACATATTTTATTAACTATGCAACACATACAAGCCAGGTGACCGTGCAATATCCGTTATTAATATAGAGACCCTAAGGGACATAGACTGTAACTTAACATTGATAATAATACTGATGCATATAGAGAGAGGCAAGAATGTAAACTTTGCTTTTGAAATCTGGGTAAAGGGGAAACAACCGTTAAATAAACATAGACTGATAGCGAGTTTATAATATGTGTGACTGGACATAGCTCGGGGTCTCGGAAAATGTTAATGGTCAACAGAAAAAGGGTCAATAGTCGTCAAATAAATACAGAGATAGAAAGCTGATATTGGCTGTAACTAAACAGTGCTCTTGGTCACCCGAAAATAGTCAATAGCTGCTATATATGGACACAGAGAGTGGTAGAAAGCCGTTCACCTCACGTTGAGGTTATCGATTGTGCCCAAGCGGCGCTGTTTTTGCACATCCGATAAAATATAATCCAATCAAACTTCGTTGATTTCCATTTGCAGCGTTGCTAATTTGCTTCCAGGCCATCGTAATTTATACACAGAGGACATTGAATGTTGCCAATATTAGCATTTGATGAAAGTATTTAATGATGTGCCGTTTTGACATAAATTTGACACCATATGTCCTACTGGCCATAGCGCACCGAAAAGCTCGAATGGGGTGCCACGTGCGTGTCATGACACCACACGAAAATAGAGCATCTGCTTCTTGACAGCAATAGACTTGGGCCTGAAACACAGGTGGCCTGAAACCAACGTAAAAGTGAATTTTTATCCTTACACATTGAAATTGAGCAACGGTCGTGGAGTTCAATTTCAAGCTTATCTGGTGGGTTTGCAATCATACTATTAGCCAGAAACTAAAATAAGGAAGTCTGAAATCACTATTTTGAGGGAAACATGGTGTCTCATTTGATATTTTCACTATCTTCTCCATGTTAAATTCGATTGAAACAGGGTGTCTTAAATGCCTTCTTGGGTGCTCCAAAGACACCGCGACCTGTCTCTGGCTAACAAAATTGCAGGCGATGGCGATTTAATATGAATTAGTTATATGTAACCACGTTCCAAATAGGGACGGCCTACACTGTTGAAACATAGCTAGTAAATGTTATTTTTAAGAAGTGGTCAAACGCAGCTATACAGGGATCAAACCTCTCAGTAGAAAGGGCGTCTTTGGCGAGTTATAACATTCAAGATTAATGGCATGATCATATCTGGGGCATATTGTATGAAACAATTTCCGACTTCATTTAAAAATTTAAAATTCGATTGGCTGATTTGATTCCACTTCAAGTAAAGGGAGTGCAAATATTAGGTTCATGCTTTCAAAAAGATAAGTTTTTACTAAATAAATGACTTTAACGAAATCCTTTCAAATTTTAAATTGTAGTATAAGACAGCTTAAATCTGACTCACATACTTTCTGACTATGAATCATAGACTCTATCAAGGCGTTAAAGTTCAACCAATGGAGCCAAGAGGGATCGCTAAGTGGATTAGTGTCACGCTTAAACATTGATATCGAAGTGTTTCACAATCTTGTTCAGCGTAGAGGGAATTCACGGTGAACAGAAAACCCTTTCCAATCTACAAGTAGATGTTTAATCAGATTCACATAGATTTTGCTGATATTATGGTTGTCAATCCTTATCGAACCATTTGCTTATGGGATTGGGGACGTAGAGTCAGCGTGTTATAAACCATAGAGATGAGAGAGGCTCGGGAGGAATTCATTATTAACTGATTTACGTTATATAGATTCTGCCTTTGTGGCGATAGCCAGTTATTGGATTAGTATTAACTAAACTTGATTCCTTGATAGCTAGTGGTTGGCGACAGCTTCCTGTGTCCAGATGCTCTCTGAGTTAAGGGGCATCAAGAAACCGATTTGTTGTGGTGTCCTGTATGTCGCCCTGTAACTGTCCTTTTTTGTCTCGTGCGTTGCCATTGACGTTTAATGCGATTTCCTTCATCATCGCTGGCATGACGCCTGGATAGGTGATATAACCTTAAGAAAGGCATAAAACCCCAATCAAACAAACGAAATACTCCCTGATGCCCCAGTGAACGGAATGACTCGCCGTCTCTTATATAATACGTCCTCTGGCTACAGGTAGAATGTTCCAGGCACAGTCATGCTGTCTTTACTTTTATTCCCCAACAGAGCAAAACACTTCACATTTTATGGTTGTATAAGTGAGGCAAATTACTGTTGGAATAAAACCGCTTTCATATAAGTGTTATAACCTTGAGCACAGCGTTTAACGCCAATCAATCGAACAATAATAAATATTACTATAAAAATATAAGACATAACTTTATGGATTCCAACTTCTTTATTGAAGCAAACAATTTATAAAAATATAGGATCCTAACATAGGCAAGTGCGCCATGTTTTCCCTGAGGCATCGTGGCTTCGAGCAGCCAATGCAATCAAAACGGTTTTCGGTTGTTTACGAATAAATACCCCAGAATTTATTTTATACAACATTGGGCGGTGTCGGAAACTAATAACGGAAAGCTCCAATCTGGCTCATTAACTAATGTAGTGAAAGGCATGTAAATCTACAATCGATTTGTAGAATTCAATGTTTTATCATCAAATTGAATCAGCAAGCCTCTTTATGGCGGATCAACTCACACGCATGTTACTAAATAATGAGAGTAAAGTATTAAAATATATTGATTGGAAGTATTGACGTGTTTTATATGTACTGGATGACCTATATTCTTGCATGTAGCTTATATAAATCATTTACAGAACCGCTGTAATAATCAATCTTCATTTAATATGTGTAAATGCCCGAAGAAGCCTTGGCGTTGACGGCACGTTCTTTCAACAAGCGATATGGCCAGTTGTTTTACTAGTCACTGAATGCAATAAGTGTGTGTCAGTGATGAATACCATAGAGGGATATCGTAGATGCTTTATTTCCAGACGTGAACAGCGTTATTTTATTTCTTAAGTAATGAGTAATTTTGATATTGACAATTTTGGAATCTGAACAGACAAATATATATAATGTGTGTAGTGTGTGTGTAATATATACGTGTGTGTATGTATGTAAAAAAAAAAAATCTTATATACTGTGCAATATTTATATTGCTAATATTTTATGTTATGTTATATTTCAAAATAGTTTTATGTTTTCTAATAGTCGGCATAAGTAGCCTCTGGCTAATGTTACTCATTGTAAAACCGACTCTAAATAAAGTTTGATTTGATTTGATTTGGTATATCTTATTTATTAAGCTTAACTGGCCGGTATTAATCGTGTATGGCGGTATATATATTTTTTTGTTTAAATGTAGAGAAAGAAAATTGTGCTTGCCTCCGCCGGGATTCGAACTCGGGTCTCTGGCCAGCAGGGCCAACGCTCTAACCGACTGAGCTACAGAGGCTCACGGTAGAACTAGCGAATACATATACTTGACTTGTATGCAAACAGCGTTAATGCAGCTAATATATACTGAAGGTCTCGTCCTGCTGTTCCGAGATAAACCATAAAATTTCTTGCCAACTTGTTAATAGTGCACGTGATGGGTAATCACTTTGAGCATTTGCAAGGCTCAAATAATTCCATAACTATAGAACCTTCTCTTAACATCTTGGTAAATGTAAGTTTTTTTATTCAGACAAACTGCAATTTTCTTCTGTCGGTAAGTCAATTAATGTAGAAAACATGTCAAAAATGATTTCAATGGCAGCTATATAGGAATAAGCTATGAACTGCTCATTTTGTTTCCTAAACTATGGTAGCATGTTTCTTTGGGCAGATGTCAAGGGCCAATCTTCTCAGTCGCAGCATAGAACATTATAGGGTCATTAGACCGCATCACGTATGCAATATTTTAAATGTTTCCACATATTCGTGATCCACACTCGTGATCTACACGCGTGATCCAGAGATCCCCCTCACCTCTGAGTCCGCGAGCTCAAGCACTAGCTCGGGCTGTATGTGGGTTGGTCTGGGTTCTACACAGTTTTCCTCCCACAATAAAGCTGTCCAATGATCTGTAATTGGGACATATAGTCAATAAACAATTTAAACGTTTTTATGATTTCGATTTGAATCATGTACCAAATAACGTTGATTTTTTTTATATATAACTTGATGTTGTTCCACAGATAAAAAAAAAAAAAGGCGCAAAAAAGAAACTAAGAATGAGGTTCTTAAACACATCTTGTTACTAAAGTTTATATAATATATTACAAAATATAACACTTATAAAGTGATCTAGTTTCAATGCTATCAGGTGATTGCTGATATATATATATGATTATAGTACATTTAATAATGCCTCAATGTATCTCCAAAAGTGAGAAGGCTTCGAGTTGTTAGCAATGTGTGTGTTTGATGTAGCCTCCCTTAGCCTTCACATATAGGACTGAACTAAACCTCGCAGTCAGAATGCAGCTTTATTGGACGATGTAATTGGTGATAATGTTCGTCAGGATCGACTGTATGATTCATGGTATCAAGTATATTGAATATGTGTTAGTTGCATGCCGTTAATATCTCTCAAGTGGACATGATTCTGTTTTACTCGCTTGATTCCATCTAGTATCTCCCACAACCCACTCCGTGAGACTAGTTATTCCAGATAGAATTGGAAGTGACAGAAGCGCTGATTCTGCCGGTATATTTTTTAGATAAAGGAAATAATTCAGGGTCGAGTGGATATTGACTGCTCTTGGCCACCCGAAAATAGTCAATAACTGTTATAAATAGCAAGACAGAGAGAGTGGTAGAAAGCCGTTGGCCTCACGTTCAGCTTATTGATTGAACCCCAGGCGATACGGTTCTTTCCTATCAAATAAAACATAGTCGTTTTTGATTTGGATTGATTTAGATTTTGAAAATGTGACCAGGTCTGCTATATATATATGTTCTTGGCCCACAGAGGGCACATTTTCTGCGATGTGCTTGGTATTCATGCTGTTTCATATGACTCTGTTGTTTGATTTGTTATATTAATGGCTCTTTAGAAGGATTACTAGTTATCAAGAGGTACTGATTTCGGAAACTTGATTCAAAAAGCATTAACATCATATGAATCAAACGGTTATATTAAGTAGAGTGTCATATTGCACTTCCTAGAGTAGACGAATCTTATTGTACAAACTGGCTTCACTTCGGAGCAATCAGACTGTAAATATGTACAATAAGTATTCTATAAGACGAAATGAAAGGAAATGAAATCTGTCCACAGGTCAACTTTGTCTAGAAAAAGACCAAAGAAATATAAAAGAATATTGAAGTCATGATGTATATTCTAAAATTGGCAAGCTATGCTACCAGCAGCAAGAAAGTTCATACCAGAATTAGCAAAATAAGCTATTTATATTTATAAATGAAGTTAAAGAAAATTTGCTTGCCTCAATTTGAACTCGGGTCTCTGGCTAGCAGGGCTAGCGCTCTAACCGACTGAGCTACAGAGGGTCACAGTAGAACGAACGAACTTTTATCCAGGTAAAATATGCAAATCTAATATGTACACATATGTAACAACAGGTTCATGCAAACAAAGCGTATTACGCAAAGAACCAATTAATATAGCAATGGCCTATTGACAATGATGTAGAAACCGCGGAGACAATTAGAATCAAGAAAATGCCATGAAAATGAAATTGGATTTTAACGTCTAGTCATATGTTGATTCTTGTAGGCAAAGAATCCATCCTGAAACCACAAAATGTTTTTTCTATTGAGCAAACAATTGATAGAGGTTGGGAGTAGGTCATTATTTATGGACTGGCGATCTCTGTTGTATAATTCAATCTCTGATGGTCAATAGAGCGTTCAAGCACTTATTGGTTTAATATTATTAGAGACTTAACCCGTTCATTAACTAATGGATTTGATGACATATTTATCTGGAATAAATAATTACCAGATACGATTTGCCCATGCGAGTAGTAAGACTTCCCCTTGAACATTTTGGCTTAAAAATAGCACCGGATGTTGTAGCTTTTACATGTTTATTCTGACAGTGTCTATCCTCATTATACTCCAGTGCTATTCCATGGAATTTAATACATTGACTTGGGTTTGTTTTCGATAGGCCCCTCTCTGTAATTCCTACCGATGATAATGACCCTGAAACTGAAACTTGATTGATTGATTGGTTGATTGATTGATTGATTGATTGATTGATTGATTGATTGATTGATTGGTTGATTGGTTGATTCTTAGAATTTCCTAGAATCTAGATTTACATGTAACTAAATCATCAAAACTTGTAATTCAAAAGCCGTCCTAAAGTTTTACGTACACTGAAATTCTAATTATTAAGAATCATTAAATACAAAGCTTTGTGTATGTGATGGTCTTCAGAGATTAGTGTACGTTTACAGCTATCTGTCATCATATGGGTTTGATGTGTATGGTAATTGCAAACAGCGAACAGTAATTAAGGTGATCTGGTCAGAGATAATTGGGTGAAGATGGTTTGTAATATGGCATGTGTCTGTCGTTGTTTTCCAGGCTTACCCATCAACAGGACTTGTGATATTCAGTATGTTGTAGGAGTCAATGTGGCGAACATAACATATGAAAAAGCCCGGCTGCAGGATCCGTCATTTTCTTGTAGTCCGATCGATAAAGACAAGGCAGCGTCTTGACATCTGGCTCGGACCTTATCAATACATATCCATTGTAACAATACAGTGAAGATCCTAATAGAATAAATGGTGCCCTTTTTTACTCTCCCTGTATTCTGATCTATTTTTGCTCAGCAGACAAAGCCAATGCCGACACTCGTTGCATATCATGCGCATATACTGCAGACATGTTATTTGATATAGGTCGATACAATGTACTTACAATAACCAACGTTTGCTATAATACGCTATGATGTGTGCTATCAATACAATCATCGCTGATTTAACCGTTTATTATTCAGCTATTTTTATTGATATTATATTTATTGAATTGCAATCTCTGTCAATTTATGTTTATGACTGTTAGGATATTCTTATAGATTTTAACGATTTATGGTTATTTATCTCTTCTCGGTGTTAAAATGATACTCGAGGGTTTTATTAGAATGTGGCTATTTGCCCTTTGTTTTCTGAATTGTTTTGTCTTAATGATAATGATGAGTTTTTATGTCTGTAGCTGTAATGTTATTTGATATTTGTTTGTCTTTATTGTTGTTACTAAATTATAAATACATGTTTCTATGATACTAGCGATACTAGCGATACTTCAGGGTTGTGCCAGTCTATGGTGATTTAATCCTTCTTGTAGTTTTAATGATTCGTTGGAATCTAGACCAGCCCGTAGTTATCTGTGTTTGTGTAAGTTGTAGTCTTAGAACGTATTTGGTCGTCGATACGCTCTTTATTTTCAGTTTTGTATTTATAAAATTTTGGTTGTGTCTTTTGGCGTTTAATCCAATTATTTCAGACGATATGAACGACATTGGTTTTACTGGATTAATGTTGTTCTCGATGTTATTTCGTTTTTATGACAGCAATGTACTTCAACAGTAAACATTGAGGCTTTTAAACCATTCAAATCGTAAATGGTTGGAAAAAATATTCATCACGCTTTATTGACACTTAACACATACTCAAAGCAAACAGCACTTAGCCAGAGGACAGCCCTCTATAGGAAGATAGCAGTTAGCATATGCAAGCTCAATTGTGTATTAAGAAACAAGTGATTTGTGACAAAAGCATGACGAAGATGGATTTACAACTTTTGGGTATATTGATAAGCAATATAAGCCTTTTGCGTATCAATATACCCAGAAGTTGTAAATCCATCTTTTAATTATGTACATTTGTTATTGTACAAGTACTGATGTTTAAGAAATTTTGAGCAAATCCATCATTTTCTCATCTCCTTCTTGACATGGTTAATGTTATCATATAGATACTAGTTTTATCAAAATAAAGACGTACGACTGCTCACGAGGATAGTGTCTGAATCTGTTTCTCTTTAAAAAGAGTGCAAACGGTGTTTTGTTTAGTTTGAAATAATATGTGGTTACATGTTGTTATAATAAAGTGTAATCAAGTGTATCTAACAGTTTGGAATAGTGATTGACCGATGTTTTTGTTTCTAAGAGTGTTTATTCTTTAATTTTAATTTTGTCTTGTATTTTTATATTTTCCTTGTTTATATGCCCCCCTCCCCCACACACACATACTCACATATTCAATCGTCAGTATTTTTTTTCCACTCTATTTCAAGTCAGTCTTATATTATCTGGTTTTCTCTATTGACATCTGTCTTTTGTTGTTATATCTGTTCATTATTGTTCTGTATATTATAACCCGTATTAATCTAAAAAAAACATAAGAGCAGTAAAAGTCAATATCCGAACGCTTGTATGGTACAAAGTTGTCCTAAGTTGCCTGTCGAGTTATAATTGTGATAAATATTTTAAAATTCCTTCGTCCTTCTACTTCAGGAAGGCGTACTCCCTCGTGACAAGACCGGAAGTACTAAGGGCAGAATGAGCTTCCGGCGACGTCATCGCAGTAGCTGTGTTCACGAAGGTAAGGTTAAATCTTATATTCTTCTCATAACTCTTTACGATTTCGACATGTGGCTTAAAATACGCCAGCGGATTTGTGACAATAGCTCGGCTGTGGTACAGATGAAAGCAGTGTGTTCTCAAGTGAACTGTATTGGTATATTTGAATTATCTTAACAATTGTTTCATAAAATATACAAGCGATATTCGCTATCAGAACTGTAAACATATTTGACAAATATGATATTGTCAAATTTGTTTGCAGTTCTAAGCTATTACAAGTCTTTAAACCATAGCTGAGCATCCATACACCACGCATACACACATATATATTGGATTTGATTAATTTCCTTTTAATCGTCAGAAATCAAACGTTTATTTACGTTCATTTTATATTTTAGTTATGGATTTCTGTTCCCACTGTTAGGGAATTCGCCTTTGAAAACAATAGCGTCTTACTCTGTCTAATCTTATCCATATTATAATGTAGGCCTATCGGAGACAATGATAGTATACATGTACTTGTAAACTAGGCACTGGGTATAACTTTGACGTAAAAGAATTCACTGCAGTAAACTGGAATAAGAAAAATAATTGGAGGGTAATTACAGCAGGTATATTCACGATGTGGACATTCATCACACTGGCTGGGCACTTATGACGAGATAAGATAATGATATTAAGAAGAATTAGGTGGATAGTTACGGCTAATATAATGGTGTTTATTAGCTTACAGAGACTTTATGGCTACTGTTTGTAGTTTATATTACCCGCCTCGTCAAGTTGATTATTGGTTAGATGTATTGATAGCTTAATGACAGAACTTGTCGACGTATATGAGGCGAGCTGAATTATTAATGCCTACAAATGTCCATAACGTGTGAGTTAGACGTTTGAGGATTACCTCCATGTTACAGGACATTGGCTCCAGGATTTATTATAATGTTATCTATGAGGTTTTATTCTAGATAGTTATTAGTATAATTAATTGTTATTAGCCCTTTTGAGGGTCGTGATGCGGTCATCTCATTATGACTTTGTTCTCTCTCATCGTTTTTGGTAGACAGTTTTCCCTAAGATCTGTAGTTAATGACATATTCAATGGGTTTTTTTAATCCTAGACAAAAAACGTATTAACATAGATCACCCCCCTGATTTGTCTTGCTGGCGAAGCTCAGCGGGATATTAAAAAAAATTTCGACTAATTCCCTCTGTCTCCAACAAAACAACAAGATTGTTTCGGGCTATCGGAACAGAGTGTTTCCACTGATGATGAAAAAGCGTCTTTCGTATAAAGAAACCCCCTGCATAGGGATAAGAAAGAAATGAAGGTTATGGCGACTGGGCTATTCAGGCTGACCACTCTGTGGACATTAATCACGGAGACTGACCGCTCTGGGAGAAAGAGGAAGGAACGGAAATATCTTCTGTATTAAAGGTGTTGATAAATCTGTCGTGGAATCCTGTAAAAACTATAATGTGATGGTGCTGAGGATTTTGTTTCAAAATGAGAATGAAATGGATTTGGTCGTTCTCTTCGTCTTTGATGGACAATGTCCCCTTTATTTATCTTGTTGTGAAATAAAAACTCGATTATGTTTCTATTTTCAATCCTTTCAACAACAAAAAGAAATATTTTGTTCTATTGCAAGAAAAGGGTTTCACTCATAACGAAAACGGGTCCTTTGTATAAAACCCGCGTAAGTTGTGGGGTTATCCCGGCAAGACTATACACGATGACCGCTCGGTAGACATTTATTACAGGGACTGATCGCGTTGGGAGAGATAGGAAGACCATAAACATCCTCTGTATGGAAGGTGATAGTGAATCTGTAGGGGAACCCTGTAATACCTACAATCTGACGGTAACGACTAGTGAACGTCTAGGCCGAATACTAATGGTTTCCGTCTCTTGGGATATTGTTCCATAAAATATTGTTTTGGAATGAAAATAAAACATTAATGATTTTCTTTACAAATGTGATGGTCTTGCAGTAGACAATAATCTAATTATGTAAGATATTTAGATGATCTGTCTTTTCTGACATTGTTTACCTAATGTTTATGGCCACCGCATTTAGTTGTTATTACTGTCCTCGTCCGCTCTCATTGTCTTCGGTAGTCAGATTCCCATTAGAACTGCGATTGGAGAGATATTCAAAGGTTTCCCTAAAACCGGGACAAACCCGTATTAACATAGATCCTTTACCTATTGTGGCTTACTGTCTCGACATTGTTCTAAATTCCCACCCCGTCCAAACAACAAGAAAGTAAATCAGCCGGATTTTTGTTTTCTATGGCAACAAAACGTTCCCACTCATAAAGAAAAAGAGTCTTCGGGAAAAACCTGTATTATGAGAACACAATGGGGGTAATAACGACTGGGCTATTCGCCTCTTACTATATGGTTGTATTGGGACAGCGTTACCACCAGTCTATTATGACCACTGCATGTAGTTGTTATTACGCTCCTCGTCACATCCGATTATCCGTTAAATGCATTGATAGTGTAACGACCGAACTGTTCCACGAACTTCAGGTGAGTTGAATTATTAATGCCAACAAATGTCCCTGCCGTGTGAGTTAGCTAGACGTTTGAGGATTACCCGTAGGTAACATAGTATTCCATCCAGGGCTAATTATTCATGTTTTCTATGAGATTTTATTCTAGAAAGTAATAACTTAGAATTATTGTTACTAGCCCTATGACAGTTATAATGTGATTATCTTGTGGAGGCTGTGTTCGCGTTCACTGTCTTGGGTAGACAGTTTCCCTTTACATCTGTGATTAGAGAGATATTCAATGGCTTCCCTTCAATCTTACTAAAACGTATTCACATAGATCCTTTCCCTGATTTGCCGTACTGTCTCGAATGTCTTGTAAACTCCCATCTTAAAAAAAAAAACACTAGAATAAAAACGGCAAGATTTGCTGTTGTGTCTCATCAACACCTTCACACTCATGACGAAAAAGGGTCGCCGTATAAAACCTGTATAAGAAGCATACAGAGCGGGTAATTACGGCTAGGCTATTCAGGATGTGTTTTATTCAAATGTGGCGATCTTGTTTTAGAGAATAATCCGACTGTATATATGAACATAAGGGTGATCACGCCAATCTGCCTGTTTGGATACGGTTTACTTAGAGTTTATGGCCACTTCGTGTAGTTTATGTGCCTCGCCTCGCCACAGCTGATTTATTAGGTAAATGTATCGATAGGGTAACGACACAACTGGTCACCAAATACCAGCGGAGTTGAATAATTAATACTCACTAATGTCCTTCCGTGTGAGTTATTTACTCTTCTGCGGATAACCCTGCTGTAACTCAGATTCAGAAGTTATTGACTCTCTTTATCACGGGAGAAATCATTGGTATAACACGGCCCATTGATGCACTTCGATGACGGACCTTGTATGTAACGAAGGGAGTAGACAGTTTGAATATAGCTGTGAACACCATGACGAGGCTGCTGATACATAACCTGATCGATCGACACTATGAAGCAATTTAAGCGCTTTCGCGTGACTCTTGATTTGCTTGTTGCATTGGTCGTTTCGACCTAATACTATATATGCTAATTAGTTTTATTTTATTTATTTTTTTTATACTGTTTCCTGCTCTTTGTCGATTTTTATTTGTACTGATTGCACTTGATGTCCTATGGGATTCGTTTACCTACATGAGAAGCAGGTATTGTCTGCAAAGATTAATATGCCGCACATGGCATATATTTATATATATATAAAAAAATCCATGGATTACACAAAGTCCAAAATCAGATGGGACGGGAGATACCGGAGAAAGGCGACTGGAACGAGAATTGGGAAAAATAAAACTTTCACTATCTTTTTTATGATTTGGAGTCCTGTACATCGCTAAATTCCAGTTTAAATTTCTCAAAATTCGTAGCTCTAGTGTTGGATTACATACTAAAATAAGCTCGTACCTTTCTCAAGATTAAGAAGAATACAAATGTAAAAACAGTTGTCATAGTCTCTTTTTGAAAATGAAAGACTATTTCCCGCCTCAAATTTGAGGGATTTTGGCTCTTGTGTTAGAAAATAATAAAATGGTGCGTAATTATGAGTAGGATCACGTCAGTCTGTGTATTTGGATATTGTCTACCTGAAATTAATGGAAAGAGCATGTAGTTTATGTTGCTCGCCTATAGAATCAGATTATTGGATAAAGGTATCGATAGGGTAATGACAGATCTGGTCCACGAATATGAGGTGAGTGGAATTATTAATGCTCTGTTGACAACCCTTATATAACAGAGAATCAACTCTCGGATCTATAATTCATATTAACTATGGGGTCTTACTCTCATCAGTTATAAGTAAGACTTATTCGACCTCTGTGAGCTGAAATTGCTCACCTCGTGGGAGATACGTTCTCTCCTTTTGTCTTCCTTTAAGCAAATCCACTTAGCTCTGTTCAGAGAGATATTTTCATTAGTTTCATTGCAGCCCAGTCAAAATCGAATTGTTTAAGACCATCAACATATAACTAAAACATCGATCGTCGTTGTGTCAATTATCATGATTTCCTTCATACAAAATAATACCGCCTATAATATTGATTCATATTCTTTTTGTTGGTTTGATTGACTGGGGCTAAACGTCTCACTTACGGTAATTACACTCATATGACCGCCTGTCAGATCAAACCACCCTCAACTGCACTGCCAACAAACAGAACTACACAGGACAAGGAAATGACACCACAACAAACCCGCTTCCTGGTGGCCCTTAGCTAAGAGAGCACAAATAAATGTAGTATGATACATGGATAAAAGTGCTAAGCTCTTAACATTGCCATCGTTTGTTCTCGTTCACCTCAATCTATAACACTGACAGGAAATGTGAATTGTGGAGAACTAGACACAGTATTGATTTAGCCGCTCAGTACGACTGACGAAGGCTTGTCAGAAAAACCGCAACCTCCAGTACCACGTGGACAACATTTTTGTTTACCATCTTGGCATCTGCGTAACAGGGTGCTATAACTAAGAAGAAATGAACAGCCAATTTCACTTTGATCTCGCGAGATCCCATATGTATGAGGAGGACAAGATAGAACTCTAAGGCAGCGTTGAGACATTTTGAAAACGACCCATTTAAGCTGATTGTTTCAGATAAAGCACATTGTACGTCCAATATGTCGAGTTTTCCTGTATGAACAATGGTCTCATATACCAGACACATTTTTGGACATGATTCCCATTCTGGATTATAGCACTTTATAGATCAATCATTGAACCCTCAAATCAGGCGGAAAACATCCCCACGAAGCCTCATAGATCTGTCTTTTTTCCGTCATACATAGGAGATCTCGCGTGATCAGATTGCAGCCACTTTTTGCCCCGGCACCTTGTGAGGCTCTGACATATTTGTACTTAGCACTTAGCATAATATCTTTGCCTATGAACTATACATGAATTACGTAGTAGATTAATAACAATACAGAACTCTGCCTCTAAGTAGAAACGAGCGTTAGTTAATTGCAATAAGCATAAAACGTTATATAACGACCAGTATACTAATACTGTAAGTGCGTAAGAAAGGCTGGAGAAATCCTCAAGACACTACTATTCCAGTTCCATATTTCTATAGTTTGTTAATAGGTATATTTGCACACCATGTATTTCCTTCTCTTATCGTCCTAACATGTCTTCTACAGGTAGGTAGATATATTGTTGGACTTGATATTACATTTTCCAGTATTGATTTTTTTACATGCTAAGCCTCAGTACACATACTAACCCTGTAAACTGGACCTTGTAATTCTACGCAACCGTGCATTATATTATTACAAGGTCCAGTTTACGCCTAATGCCAGCCCAAAGATTACTGGGATAGCGATGTGAGTGAGTATCGGTACTGAAACGTTTGAACAACCCCTAACTGTAAAATCGCCCCTAACTGTAGTACAAACGTTACTCGCTTATAAATCCGGAACATTAAAATGCGTTTAAAAAGTAGGTTGGTGGTTACGATGTCGTGTGGAGTGGACCAGTTGACCAGTAAACAGTTGAAAGTCCATTAAAAAGTTGTTGTATGTGACGAACATAGGTTCTAAATGCGAGTGAAGCAAGTTAAGACTTCAGCCGTATTGCTGTCGAGTAATACGAAAATCTGAAGAATTGGGAAAAATAATGACGTAAAAGGGAAACTGAGTATTTGACTGACAGCATAGGTATACACTTGAAATAACAACAAAAATATACAAAAAATGTATTGGTAAAATAATGGTTGGTCCGTATTGAGAAGCTTACTAATAGTATAGGTTTACACTTCAAGCATAATGGTCCAAGTTAGAAGGCGAATTATAATGAATCTTACTTATAAAAAACAAGAATAACCCACATAGATAACATGAATAATAAATCCGACAGCTGATTCTGTATGACATACAGATAATCCTCGGATGTCTCACACACACGTTACTGGCATGTGTGGGCATTAATAATTCAATCCACTTCATATCTACGAGACAGCTGTATTGTTACATTATTCAATACATATTAATAGGCTATGCTGGAAAAATATCTTCTGAAAGCAAATCAATTTATTCAGTTTATTAGAATACAATGGACCAAAGTGAAATCTTTATGGAGCTGACTATCAATATCCGAGTTTTATGTTAGCATCTTACATTACGGTTGAAGTTCTGCAAAATCTACCCGTCTTTGAAGACAGCGATAAATGTTATCACAATGTTTCTGTCAAACATTTGAGCGTACATAGCATTACGCGGTCATTTGGGAAATGTCGTTGTTTGTTTGTCTGATTAATGTTTAACGTCGTACTCAATAGTATTTCACCTATCTGACGACTTATTAATTTGCATTGCCGGTGTATGGTGGAAATCCGGTAAGAAATCTCTTAAAAAAACACCCTGCGAACTCCGCAGCCACCGGAAAACTTCCCTTATATAAGGTCCACAGGGGGGGGGGGGGAGGTCGAACCTATTCCAGGTACAATGAAGGTGGCTCCGTAGTCCAATGCTAAACCACGGAGACACGGCGCGGCCCTGTAAGTGGTGTTGTTATTAAAGCTACAAAAATAAACTTAAAAGAAAAATTCAGAGCAGAATTCTTAATTTATGGGACAAAAACCTCTTCAAACGTTGTGTATCAAGACTTCTTAACAGTCTAGTGTAGGGCTGGTATGTCAACAACAAAATGGCATTGATAGAGTCAATATCTGAAGTACCCTCGTGCGCGGATGACATCGTCTATCCTAATCGTCCCTTGTACGAGACGCAGATTGTTTAGCTACCCATACGTGTTCGATAGGATTCGTGCCATGGATTTTGTGTTGACTTGGGACAGGATATCATGGCCTTCCGCCGCCAAAAGTTTTTCGCCACACGGGGGTCTGGTCGGTCGTCATCCATGACGATTTGTCTCGCCAGAAGGACATGACTGTCTAAATGTGGTACCACGACTCTTTCGGGGATCTCATTTTAGGCCTTTTCTCTGTTCAAACGGCCCTGAACAATTACAAGGGGATCTCTAGCAGTTACAGAATGACGAAAACAAATTCTGCTACCAATGGCTCTACAACAGTTGACCTGGCTTTATTGTCCCGACTATTCTTCGCCTTTCTACATTGATGAGCCTTTTTCGTGCCGTGAAACTGTAGTAATGTCTCCTGATAACTTGACGAAGGGCTAGGGACAAGGAATGTTGTACACTTGGATTTGACACTTGGATTTTGACATTTCTTGAACTCACTGCATTTCACGTCCAAATCGGTTTTTATCCATGTATCAATGCGTGTGGTGGCACTCAATATGTTGTTTACCATCCACTGGTGCGTTTAAAAACTTTTTTCCAGATGTATATTGGGACTATACGACAAATGGATTTGAATGTACACTCTTCAAAAAAAGAAACGCTAAATGAAATTCAAAAATGATACTTACAATTTTGTACACATATGTTAACTCAAACAGTTTTGTAGGGTTGCACATTGT